>JAIGNY010000063.1:0-40000 GCA_020152595.1 Chiridota heheva | reverse complement strand
AATGTCTGCAATATATCTAAACTTTTTCAAAACAATCATGCGAAGAATCAAGAGTCACATTTTGAGTATGGATGAAAAGATTTGAAAGGGCCATAGAACACAGCCCCCTGTGTCGGGGCCATGATTTATAGTATCGAATTTCGTAAGATAAAATCGTGTTAAATGTAAAAAAGTACTTATATATATCATTGTATAAGTAATAGCTGATGAAAGTTGGTGTAATGAGCTGTTATCAAAGAAGCATGGAGGAGTTAATTCAAAGGATTCGTAAGAGTTCAGGAAATCACTGCAAATTCTCAAGATAGTATTTAACTGCCTACGAGAATTTTGAGATATATATTGAGAAGTATACAAGGATACTGTTTCTGAATATTTATTTTGAATATTTTTATACTCTCAGCAATTTCCAGCGTACGAATTTTAACATTTTGAACATTTTGAACTTTTTGATATCTTAAGTATTTTTATATTTTACTTGCCATAGCCATTTTTATCATCATTTTGTCTTTTAGAATTTAATTTGTATGTCATGTGAAGCGCATTCGTTACGTTGTATATATAATGTCTGTATTGCGCTATATAAGTTGTTAATAATAATAATAATAATAATAACGTACAGTCAAAATTGCTATCACGATTCTTATCCATGCGCAAAACGGCAGCGATCTAAGTGACGGGTATAGGTTGGTGCGTGTGAATGGGGCATGGAAGCAGGCCAGTACGGAAGTAACTTTAATCAAACGTTATTACGTACACTATTAAGTAGTCTAGACTATTATTCTACTTTAGAAGGGATTATTTCTATATATCTTTTTTAACAATGCGAGTTGCTGATTTTTTTTACTAAAGCAGTAGAAATGATAACGGGCGTTGATACTAGCAGAACAGCAGTAAGGCTGAAAGTGATTAGTAATTGAAATGTCCTCCGTTTCCGATTTTGATATCACACATGTTCACACTTGTTACGTTTGTGTATTTCACGATATTTCTAGAAGGGCACATTGCATTTATGTAACGTTTGAAAAATGGAAGTAATTCGGTCTGGAAATGATCTATGATGATCTGTTATTGAACAAATGAATAATTTAAAGTAGACGCGACGACTAATAAACGTAAACTTATGTTCATGTTAACAACCATTGGTCCGATTTTGTAGAAGCTTGGTATGTGGGACGAAGTCAAACGTAAGTTTCCTAGATATTTCCAGTTAGCACTATATCAAGAAGCGTACTGTGTTGTTCAATAGGTATTTGATGGTCTACCACCATCACCACCACCAACACCACCACCCCAACACCACCACCACACCACCCAAACCACCACCACCACCATCATAATCATCATCATCATCATCATCATCATCATCATCATCATCATCATCATCATCATCATCATCATCATCATCATCATCATCATCATCATCATCATCATTATCATCCTTATCATCAGCATCATCATCATCGTATAATCATCAACATCGATCCGTCAAATAGATAGATAATCTAGCTTCAGGTAAATGATCTTTAAGTGTTAAGAATAGTGGGGAAGTGGGAAATGTCAAGAATTGTAGAGAGATTTGGGGAGATAGCATTTTGCGTGCTTATACTTGGTCAGGAAGATTGTGTTGGGGCTGGGGAATCGAAATGAATTGAATTATTTAGCAGGGTGGAATTGCTCATGGTGGCGGAGGTACGCCCTTCATTTTCTGTTGCAGTAACCTTTATTCCAAATGTAGGCTCAATTTTGATACCATGTCAGATGCCATGTGAAGTGCGTGGACTAGTACAAATTCAGGATGACTGGTGTCCTATCGTACATGACGCGATTCCCGTTAACAGTAAATGCTCATACAACTGCTCGGAGGGCTACAATATGGCTGGCATTTCTCCTCGTGTTTGCCTGACTCCTGGTATATGGTCAGCTCCATTACCAACATGCGAAGGTACGTTTAATTGTCAGAAACATCCTAAAAGGTCCAAGTTGTCCTAAGATTACAACATTTCCTTTTTGTTTGTTTGTTCCATAAGTATTTCCTTTTAAAGTATTTTGTCGATACAAAACATTTGTGGATATAACACGCTAATAATATGGATTGTGAATTACACGGCTAACAAATAAAGTAAATATTACTACTTTTGCAACCATAAATCAGGGTTTTATCTGAAGCCCAAAATTCAGTTTAAAGTTAACTTGGAATTAACTGAAACTTGATAACTAACATTTCATTTCATTGTCCATCAGGTCGCATGGGACCCCTAGTGACATCATGCACGACTCTTCTCCACTTCTTTCTGTCCTTAGTTAATTCCTTTAAAACTTGTCATTTCTTTCCTGTACTGTTTGTAATTTACTGCATCCAACGTGTACGCTGCCTTCCTCTCCTCCTTACACATTCCGTTCTGCCAAAGATTAGGTCTCTTCCCATTAAATCTGCACTTCTCATCACATGGCCGAAATGTCGATCTTCGTTTGCCTCTTTTTTTAGTTTCCAACTCTCAGCTCCGACTAGAGCCTTCACTAACCTGATTTTTGTGATTTGTGAAATGTCAATGTGTTTTAGGACTACAGTCAGCATTTTCATAGCGGCTCTGCCACATGAAAAGTCGTTTTCGTAGTTCTGCCTTACTTCCACCCTCCTTGTGTATCATGGAACCAGGGAAGCTTTCCGAAGATGAAACTCTTTTTTAGCTCCGTCTTGGACATAGTCTTGGTTTTCTTTATATTCAAGTACAGCTCGTGATCACCACTCTCTTTTTTATTTGACTTGTGCCATAAGTATATCAAGATCTTCCGCTGCTTTGGCGATTGTGGTATCGTCTGCATACTGTAGCTTATTGATTGTTCGCCCACCGATTCGTGCACAAATCTGCGTGTTGTTCAGTTGTTAATGACTTTCGCATTAAGTGCTCGCAGGACAGATTGAATAGGATTGACGAGAGGATACACCCCTGCCTAACTCCTTTTCCAACGAGGAAACAGTCTGTCAATCCAAACTCTGTTCTGACTGCCGCTTTCTGATTGGTATATCAATTCTTTGTAAGAGTTACCAGATGAGGTGGCACCCTCATCACAATAAGAATCATCACAAATTTGTTATGATCGACGCAATCTGACATTCTCTTGCAGTCTCCATGATCCATCTCAGGTTTGCGAATTTGGTGGTGCGTTCCTCGTTCCTTTCTGAAACAAGTTTGTGTATCCGATAATTCAAGATCCATATACGGTTTCATTGTTTTCTGAATTATCTTCAACAGAACCTTACTCACATGAGAAATTAGTGCAATTGTTTTATTTTTGTCGCATTTCCTTTGCATCTCTTTTCTTTCGAATTGGTAAAACCACCGATCGTTTCGAGTCAGGCGACCATACTCCACTCTTCCAGACTTTGTTACATAGTTTCATCATAACTTCCAGTCCTTCCTCCCCCATTCCTGGATTAGCTCCTTCGGAATCACATTATAACTAGGTGATTTATTGGACAGTATTACTTTCAGTGCTAATTCCACCTCAGACCTGAGTATGTTCGGCTCAAGCAATGGAATCAAGGTGGCACTGTCCAGACATACTTGGATCTCCTGTGTAAAGTTGTCGTGTGAACTGTTTCCATCTCTCTTGTATTTGCCTTTCTTCCACCAGGATGCTTCCGTCATCGTCTTCTAAAGCACAGAGCGTGGGTCAGAGTTCAACATTAAGACTTTTAATTGTTGCGAAAATCTCCTTGCTGTTGCCATATCTGTTGCTTTCTTTCAACAGCTAACATTCTTGTTGATACCCTACGACGGTAAATTTGTGAAAATCAAAATCATAAATCTTAAACTATTAAACGTTGGTGTGGTTCTGTGGTTATACATGAATAAGTTAATGACCTCCATATTGTGGCATGGGGATACTTAGAAACCGAGAGCATCTTAGCTAGCAGCATGGGTTAGATTTGCTTACAGTGTGGGGACGTAGGTCAGTAAGTGTGGGGGCGGGGATGGCAAAGTCACATGGTATGATTTGCCTAAAAAAGGTGTGGCAAAATAAGATCGCACTAAAATATATAAACTCATCAAACAAAATATAAAAATATGGAAACACTAGGGGAAATTCCCTTTATTGCACCCAAATTCCGCCTATGACGAGCAGTATAACTAACAACATACTATAATAATTCAAAACGTGGCATAGCACGTCTCATTCATGCAAGGCACGTCGAGAAATATATCGGTTTATCTAGAAAATTTCATAGTACATAGAACCAAGCTATGCTACATTAAAACATGCTGTGATGCAGTATATGCGTACGACCCGCCATCTGGTCTCGCCATGCTCAGCCACGTACACAAAACATAATATGATACATCCAAACCACGGTATGGCATATGTTCGAAACATGATATGTAAAATCCAGAACAAAACTATTCCATGATATGCAAATGATATGTAAATTCAAAAAGATGTTGCGGCAAGTTTAAAATATCTTATGGTACATATGAACAAATTGACATCTTATACTTTCCTATGAAATTATTTCCTCTTATATTGTGTTGAATAAATATTGCATATGTTATTGTGTACAGGCAACATTCGTTGAATTCTTTTAAAATTGACTGAAATTCATGAAAATGGCAAACAGTGATAGCAACGTCGATGAAAACTTGTCCATTATTGATTGTTAATTATTTTGCCTATAGTAGTATAGTAGTGACTTTTTCTGATACACGAACAAGACTCCCTTGTTGTTTTATTTCTAAATGTTGTGTATCTGAAGGCGGATGTAAACCTTGGCAGAGTTTGCATGTACATCAAGTCTTCCAATGGGTCATATGAAATATTCTTTATTCACAAGGGAAGTTTTCTAGTGGTTGTACTTTAGGAGCCGTATGATTTCACTGATTCAAACCTGGTGCGGTAGTGTTGATATCGTTTAAGGCGGAACACTATTATTAATTTGTAATTTATATGTTGATATACGAGCAAAGCAATGCGAGAATAATATAGTAGCATGTGTACAAATTTTAATATTCTTCATTATTGCTGCAATTCATCAAAGCCAAAATTTATATAATGATATGTAACGACCTATGAGTTGGGATTTTAAATTTCCCTTGTATGATTGAAATGTTTACTTATCCTCCGAATTGTGTGGATGGACAGATGTGCGTAGGTATGTGGATATGGGTAAGACATATTATGTGTCGCGAAAGCCGTACATGTCAAGCATGATTCGTAGGGGTGGTGGAAAGTTATGTCCCTCACATAATGGGCAAGGTACCGTAAACTCCAACGTTAAGAGGTCAAATAATTGCTTTCGGATTGTTAATTGGTGTGTTAATGAAGGTTACGTAAGTTGTGCTGCGTTTATCATAGGACATGTCAAATAACGGTCAATGGTCACACAATTCATTTAAAATCGTAAATGATTAGTTAATCGCAGTGTCTTAGAACACGAATAAATGTTTTAATTATTAAACATTTAGGAGGAAATACAAATTTCAAAGTATATCTGCTGCGTTAAAGTAAATAAAGTTACTTTTTTGTTAAGGTAAGACTGAATAATGTCGCTGATAAAATTAGGCGATCCAAATTTACGGTAATTTTAAAATTTACACATTACGAACTGTTAGTAACTGTAAAATGGCACATTTTTATGAGTTTTGATCAACTTTAATGCATTAATTGTCCATAAACCGTTAACTGCTGAAAAGTATACATTGTGGGTAGAGATTTAATTTGTATCCGAAAGACCTTTTAATTCTAAGCAAATTAGTTTTTAAAGTACATCGAAAGTACCAGTACTTTTTCGAGTTGTGATGTGCGATTCATTAAAATCTTTGATATCATTTTTTACTTTTTGTCCTAAACTTCAGTCACAGTGAAAATTATCAGGTTGTTATCTCCGGCTGACTGGCTGAATGGCAATATTCGTAAAACAAAGTCTACCTTTATCTTTATCAACTCTCTCATTTTAAAATACGGATTTTAATTCAATGTTACCCTGTAAATTTTGATCAACATTAACGGGGCAAAACTGGTATAACCTCTCAGATGACCTTTTGTTTAAGAAGCCCTCAAAGTAAGGAAAACTTAGTTGATCCTTCGAACTTGGCTATTTTCTTGTAGCTTTAAGTTTCTTTCCTTGCATGTTTTTAATTTCCTACGGCGTACAAAAAATGGCAGTTTATGAATTTCTAAAATGATTTTAAGTGAATCTCTTTCTTACTCAAATTTACCGTAAGCATTTGATTAATCAACTCACAAGCGTTGGAAATAAATGTTTGATCACGTACTCGGATCGGACGCACGTATGTATATGAAGATGTACGGGTGTTGCCAGCAGGGTCGGAAAACATACTTTGTAGAAACCAAATTTGAAGGAAAAAGTATTTTGAGACTTCTTTGGTCGCAACAATTTTTATTTTCTATTAAATTTGTTGTTTGTTTTAGGAGATGTTCGAGACTTTTTTGGCTGTAAAATATATTATTTGGCCTTATTATGGTTTTTACTGAAAGACATTGATGAAGAATAATAAGAAAGTACAAAATACTTTCTGATGACGTTCGGAAATCATAATAACATGTTACTGCTTTTCAATACGTTGTACCCTACTCAGGAAAACCCCTGGATCCGGCAGTGGCCGCTGACTTTCCATGTTTATAATTGAATGGCTTGATTACAGTATGGGGGTTTTAAAGCCCAATTTGGCTTTTTAAAAGTGATTTAGCTTTTTAAAGGTGATGTAGCATTTTGTGCTTGGGACGGTCTACAAACGCTGGTTGCACGATTCAGGCTCATGTCTTTGCGACACCAGTTTTGAATGATCTTAACTTTTATTCTTCCATCGTAAATATGCCATACAACTATACGTATAATAGTCTGCAATTAAGACATTATTTCTCAAAATAAAAAGCACTACAAATTCACACAATTATGCAAAATATAGGAGAATTAAAATCGTAAAATCTTACTTTCATGCCAAACCAATCAATGAAAGAGAAATAATAGCTCAATAGGTAGGTCAAATGCATACAAATAAAAAATAAAAAATAAAAATGTACATTGTTGAAATATATTCTGAAAAACAAACATTTTACTTTTATTTTTGAAATCAATGTTTTTAGGTTTGAGTTATAGAACTTCTAATTAAAAATTCTTATGTTAAATTATTTCAAGCGGATGGAACGTTTTTTGTGTCAATTTATTACACTGCAGAAAAACTTTTTTATTGGTAAACGTTTTTGCGAAGATTTTTTTTGCGAAATTAAACAAAATGCTTACATCGTACTTTGTGCGGCAAATGCTTTTTAAGGTTTTGTGTCCATACCATGTTTTAATTTCTAAGTCATTTAATTTAATTTCTTTCGTACAAATTCATCGTACACACTTATTGGAGACTATTTTTGACACCATTTGAAGAAAATATCTGCTGATTTACAGTCACTAAAATCTAAAACAAAATTCCATTACAAATTTTGAGTTGTCCTCTTTTCCATGCATAGAAACTCTCACATTCATTAACAATTCTTCAACCTTTGATTAGTCGTAACTCGGACACTACATGTGCTAACTGTTGTAGCTTAAAACCTACTCCATTCAGAATTTAATTTGAAGCTCAACGTTTCTTAGGAAAAAATAATATATGTGCCTTTACATACATCTTTGAATTTATATCAACATGGAAAACAGAAGCTACTGTACATTTGTATTGATAATAATACGTGAACTTGTTAGACCAATCGTTTTTTTTCTATGCATATTTCCTATATCAATTCCAGCTATCATCTGTTCTGACCTTGGACAAGTAAGTAACGGTGTTGTAACCTCGACTAATGGTAACAGCTATCGAAGCATAGCCACGTACACATGTAACTACGGATATGGTTTGGTAGGAGAGGAGTCACAAACCTGCCGGATTGATGGAGAGTGGGATGGACCAACTCCAATGTGCGAAAGTAAGTTTTGTGTCTCGTTGTACGTCCATTCTGTGAGAAATTGCAATATTGAAAATTCTTGAATTCTGATTTTGTTTTCGTGACGTATACACTTGCAAGCTGTGAATTTCATGTATGTAGCATCCGATTTTGTTTAAGTAAATGTGCTAAAAGTACACTCCAAAGATGACTGAAGGGTAATCAAAGTTTAAGGAATTTTAAAAGTGGTGATGCCTAAAAGAGAATAAAGCAAAAAGTATTATAATTCTTTTAATTTCTATCCTAAATTTCAGTCATTCAATATTAAACTATTTTTCTCGCAAAGATTTCATTGAGGGTGTGGACACTGAAAACCTCAATGTTGTGTCTCACTGTACGTTCATTAAGGTCCCAGAACTGTTTCCAGAAATAAAGCATATAAACATTGCTCAGAAATCTCAACATTGTAAATCTGAAGACCAAGGTAGCGGGGTATCTGTGATATTGGGGGAAATCCCCCTAATTGTCTTGTATTAAATGAACTCTTTACCTAATTGATTAAGGAGAAAAGATCCAATTTAAAGACATCAAGATGATGAAAGCAAACATGTTTAATTAGTTTAGACTTTGTCTGTCCATTTGCAGGTTTGCAATCTCTGTCAAAGTATTCTCAACAATAAAGTTGATGTGAAACCATTGTTATACCAAAACGATTTTACAACCTTTTCTAAAAAAAAAGGAAAATTGTCCATTATATGTACAAATATGAATATTAAAATAATAGATTCTCGCACTTACCAAGCCCAAAAATTGGTAAACTTTAAACTCCAAAGTTGTATTGTGTTTTAATGTAGTTGTTCGTGTTCCACAATGCACATCAACACGGAAGAAAAGAAGGAGCTCAAACATTAAGATTGCTTGCATAATGGGGTTATATCGTTTGTCTAGTCTGGAATAGAATGAACCTTCTCTATTTTCTACTTTTATGTGTGAGAATAAGGGATCCAATGTAAAGGCACAAACAAAGGGTAAACATCTTCTTGATTGTACATTCAATTTATTACCTGTGCAAACTATGTATATCTATTGCTACAATTGAGGCAATAGATATACACACACCGGTGGAAAAAGATGCTTCTTATTGTCCAAGTAGGTGTGTCTCACTTAGAGCGATAATATTGTAAGGGTAATTGTTAAGTGCAACCATTAGTTGCTCAGGTGTAAGTGCATAGTTGAGTGTGTGGACATTCCAACATCCAACACTAAAGGTCCTCAGGACACTTCTACATGCGCCGTCAACGTCGTGCCGTCATGAGAATGATATGGGCACGAAGCGTCATCAATGCTTGGAAAAGTAGAAACATGAATCTATTCTTCCCCAGCTTGTAGCCCGAACGTTGACGCCTCTGGGCCCATGCAACGGATGGGGCTTTGTGTTACAATCTTGTTTTACTATCATCGAAGAAATGGTTTTGGTGTAAGCCTATATACTGACGTGGCACCACTCCACCAGAACTCAGTACAAGAACTGTTCACCAGGCTAGCTTGATTCATCCGTCACGTAATGAATTTAGAAACGCCAAAAAATTGGTAAAATTGACATTTGCCAGAACCACAAAAACCACTGCCCTATTTCTGACAGTTTAACCAGTAACCCATTCTTTGTGGGAAGCAAAGAGGTTGTTGCTGCTTGCTCAAGGCACCACCTGAGACTAGCTTGCCCCTCTAGCCACTTTTTTCAAAAAAATGACAAAAGTGTCCCTTTTGAAAATGAAAAGTAACCCTCAATTACTGTCAGAGGTGCAAGAATTGTTGGAATTTGTACACACGTTTTAAAAGAATATTACAACAGTGCCCCTTTTTAAATGAAATGCTCCTTAATGGCCCAATAGTAGGAAACTGGCAACTGTTGTCAGCCCCATGCACGAGGAAATGGGTTCCCATTGGAAAATTAAAAATCAAGTGCCCCTTTTATTTTACGTTATTATCTACAGACAGGAAGCAAACATATGCATATGACTTGGAGAAGCGCTACCTAAGAGGTCGTGCCGCCCCCTACGAGGTCGTGCTTCCCCTCAAAAAAAAATACGCACACACTCATTTCTCGAAAGAGTCACCCTGCGAAGAATGATAACGTGTAGAGGTACGACGGGACAAAAAGCTTTTTCACATTGTTTTTCTTTCTGTTTCTTCCTATGCGTGTTTTCTATATCTATTCCAGCTATCATCTTTTGTTCTGACCTTGAACAAGAAAGCGACAGTGGTGTAACCTCGGCTAATCGTAACCAACATGGAAACATTGTCACGTACACATGTAGCTATGAATACCATTTGGTAGGAGCAGGATCACGAACATGCCAGATTGACGGAACATGGGATAGATCACCGCCATTGTGCGAACGTAGGTTTGATGTCTCGTTGTACGTCTGTTTTGGGAGAAATTGCAATCTGGTTTGGTAGTAATATTGTACTAAAAATACTTTCCCAAATCAAATTTTGAGTGATTTTTACTTGTGGTGCCTGAAAGAGAATACAGCTAAAAATAATATATTTCTTTCAATTCCTGTCCTGAATTTCAGTCATTCAAAATGAAACTGCTTTTTACCGCTAAGATTTGATTTGATTTGATTGTATAATGGACACTCAGAACTCACAATATGTGTCGCTTAGAAATCATAACTTTAGGTCTGAAAAACAAGGTAGCGGGCTATTGGTGACATTGGAGAAATTTCTCATAATTGACTTCAATTGTATTAAGTTGATCCTTCAAACGGTATTTATGAAGGAAAAAAGACATCAACACGATGAAAGCAAACAGTTTTATGACTGACCTTTTGCATATTTACAATCTCTGTTCCAGCTGTCATCTGCTCTGATCCTCTAAACATTTAGAGAGGAACTTCAGCGCATTACTCGGATTCAAATGTCGGCTGTAAATACAGAGACGTGCTGAACTTGCTGCACATAGGAACTACGATCTAAATATTTACAAAAGAGTATTAAGTTACCTCCCAAAATAGGTACAAAAGAATACTGGATGTTGAATAGATAATCATTCTGCCAATCATAATCGTAAAAAAAAAATTGTAAAAGAATCCACAAATTTTTCAATCTGAATTAGCTCACTTTTATTACAATTCACTCAGTTTTGCTGAAAGTGGTATGGAATTTATTTTAATAATACTTTATTTTAAAGGAGTCTTACATTTTGAATGGCATATCAATCCTTATAAAAGTGAGTCTTTAATAAAGCCCAGAATGGTAATAAGCAATTGAATAAGATGTGCACTATAGACATTAATGAGACTGAAAATAATTTCCCCAAAAAACTCTGACGTCAAAATATAGTAAATATCACAAACAATTATACAACATTGAAAACATTTCAATTTCATTGAGAAACATGAGAAAAGCAAGCAAAAATTGCCAAACAGTAGATACTACAATCTAAAATATCATCATCACAATACGGTACTAGAAACATTGACTAAAACATTCTTAACATTAATTAATTAATTTGTATAGAGGTGTCGGTGTGCTTCTTCATCATACCCATCCACAATGTTTGATTGATATACTCAGGACTTTATCAATATAGGCATAACATAACATGTCAAATGTAATTCATTTAATTATAAAATGCGTGACGGTTGTTAGTAAAAAAATGCAGCTGCCATATACTGATATAAAAGCTCCATAATTATATACGTCTTCTATTCGAAATCCATGCCTATTTCAACCAATCACATTTAAGAGATAACGAAGACATGTTGATTTGATGCCGGTTCATAGCAACCATTGTTTACTGTATGGGCTCCTGCTAAAGAGATTCAGGATTTGCAAGAGTAACTCAATGGAATTTTGCACTAATTTATTACATATATGAATTAGGACTATAAAATAATATGACATTGGTGTAATAGCCAAATTGATAACTCTTTCCATTTCGGAGTTATTACATTTCAAATATTTTACCAGTGAGTTGAAAAGTGAGGGCTAACTGTAAAATGCTTTAGGTCCATTCCGCATTCTGTGAATTGCGTGACGGACTGCGGAATGTCCCTTTAGCTGTTTTCATCACAATCGGCAGTTAATTTCTCAGCCTACAATACAAGCTCGAATCAAGAGCATATAGGCTGTACTTAAAGCAATCAACAAGTGTTCTATAGGGTAGTGATTTCAGTTTATCGGTACTTTCAGTCATTGCGAAGATGATGCTCTTCAAATTATGGAGATAATAAATAAACCTGTTTGACACACCGGTGGAAAAAGATGGTTCAACATCAACCACCTCGCGTCAGCTTGCAAAGAGTTTCGCCTTATCATCAGCCTGAAGAAAACTCAAGTGATGGGCCAGGATGTCAGCAATGCCCCAAACATACGCATTGGGAACTACATCCTGGAGATCGTCAAGGATTTCGTCTACCTTGGTTCTACAATATCCAACAACCTTCCACTCAATTCAGAACTTGACAAGAGGATTAGGAAGGCAGCTTCCGCCATGGCAAGACTTATCCAAAAGTGTCTGGGATAACAACAAGCTCACCTTGAATACAAAAATTCTAGTCTACAAAACCTGAATACTGAGCACCCTACTCTATGGCAGCGAGTCCTGGAAAGTCTATAATAGACATGAGAGTCGGCTTAACAGTTTTTACCGCCGTTGCCTCCGGCGCATTTTGGACATCTCCTGAAAGGAACACATTACCAACAAGGAGGTCCTTGAGTAAGCGGGAATATCCAGTCTACTCGCTCGGTTGTCCCAGAGACGGCTACGCTGGCTTGGCCGTGTTCGTCGCAAGGAGGATGGAAGCATCCCAAAAGATATACTATACAGCAAGCCCTCTTTAGGCTACAGACCGGTTGGCCGATTGGCTACGCTTCAAGGATGCCTGCAAGAGAGACATGAAGTCATCGACACAGATAACTAGGAAGCAGTTGCCTCTGACCGTGCAGAGTGGAGACGCACAGTCCAGACAGGAATTAAGAGTCGGAGACAAAGAGGGAAAAGCAGAAGAGGCAGAAAATGGATCATAGGAAAGCGAGAGCCATCGCAACAGCTCCACTGCCTACAACCTTCAAATGCAGCAACTGCTACAAAGACTGTCATTCCAGAATTGGACTTTCCAGTCATAGCCGTCGCTGTTTAACAACCATTTTACGACCAAACCCAGGCAAATTCCATTGTCTTCCGAGACAGACGGAGTCGATGATGCTACCCTGATTGCCTTTTAAGCGTTTTTAAAGTTGAAACAGAAAAGCAAGCCATAGATTGTGACACTGTTACGGGAATATAAGGGGTAATCAGAGGGCTAATCAGAGGGTTGTTAACATGAAGAACAGTTTGTTAAAGATTATATGCTTTCAATTAGATAGTTATGACCCCTGTTCACGGCTTTAAAGCAAGTATTGCACTGAGTATTATGAGCTTTGGTAGTCGGATCGGATCGGCTTGTTTGTATAAAATAGATATACACTAAATATTATAGATGATTGCACAAATATAAATGCACAGTGTGAAGAGCCATGAATAATAGTTGGTGTACAGTAGGCCAGGTAATCGCCTTCCGCTAGAGGGAATTATGCGACAGAATTAGCTATAACTCATCCGTTAGAAGAGTGGGGTGACGTAATGAGATGTGAACCACGCCTGACCGTGTTCAACTTGGTTTAAGGTGATTGGTGTGCTGTGTTAGGTTGTAAGAGCTTAGCTTATTGGGGAGAAAAAGGGAGTGACCCTATGTTTTTTTTTCTAAAACTAAAGAGTGGGCCGCAAGTATGGGCAGATGGGCAGAAAAAGGTTTGAAACGTAGGATGCAGGAAATATTAGTTAAAAGTGATAAATAGTTATTCGGCAATGCGTCTTTGGAAAAGGTTTAGTGCAATTCAAAACATTATAGCAAAATATTATTTAAGAAAATCACGAAAAATGTTATATTGTCATCTCATGAAAATCGTTGGACAGGGAAAGAAAAGTCTTTAAATTTGACAATTTAACATCTCGCTGTTCTGGAATTGTGATCATGTAATATTTGCTCATTTTGTGTAAATGTTTAAAGGATTCATGTTATGAACCTAAATATTTGATAAGCCGGCAGGCTAAGAACAGCTTCTCCTTCCCCACCCACCCCCCTCCTCTTTCCCACCGCATCTAATAAAATGTCAAAGAAAAGACAAACAAAGGTGGATTTTGTGCTATAAACTGACCCACTTTATTTAGATGCATCTTGAATTCTAAACCCTAACATGGATTTGTCAGCCTAAGAATTACGTTTTTTAACCTAAACGTGGATGTCCAAAACTTGCACTGAAATCGCGATAACAATTTAGAGACAAGTGCTCTAAATGAGCAGAGTTAATGTCACTTTTTTTTTATTTGAATGATGTGGGTGAGTAACTTGCGAACCTCCCAGCTTGATTGGTGTAGTCAATTGCTAGAATCCCCACCCCCACCCCAAGCGAAATAAAATCTTTAGCAAACAATTATACATTTTCCAAGATTTCGGTTAACTTCTAGGTATCAGGAACGGTTTAATCATTAGTATTTCAAGATGAAAAGGAAACAAAAGTAACACAAGGGATACTTTTGATTTCACAAATGCACCTTTGATACCATTACAAAATTAGATAACTATGGTGATAAAACAATAAAATGCCGAGAATTGTAAGGATAAAATACTAACTCTTCTCATTAAAACAATTTATTTATGTAAAAGTGATCAAACACACAATATTCCATAACTTCTTCCACATAGATACGTCTCTGATGATTTAAAACTCCTCCCACATGAAATTTGTTTTATATTCCAGTGAACAATTTGAAATTTGAACGTATTTCAAGCTAAAAGAAAAACAGATAAGACTAAGGACACTTTTGATTTCAGAAAAACACTACCGATCTCCCTCCTAAAATAAATGTACTAATGTGATTAAAAACAATTAGATGATTAGATTTTGAATGATAAATTGCCACTCTTTTTATGAAAACAATTTATTTTCAATAAAGTGTTCTAGAACACAATATTTCATAACTCCTCCCACATGCTGATTTTTAAGACATAACCCTGAAAATTCAAACCCTAACGTGCATTTTGAGGCCAAACACATGATTTATTTTAATGATAACGCATATTTTTATGACCAAAACCGTGAAATTTTCAAACCCTAAAGCAGACTTTTAAACCCAAAAGTTGAGTTTTTTAACCTCCACGCGGATTTGTAATCATAGAGTATACATTAATGAAAGATACGACTTATTAAGCGACATTCTTGTAAACAAAGCGCGAACTGTCTTAGGTGTTTGTGTGTGTACTTGTAGATGCTGCAAATTGGGGATAATCATATTGTCCCTATTTTGACATAGTGGCGAATGTGAGATCGACTGGATAAGCGTTTATTTTTGTTTTGATATAGTGACGAATGTCTTTAAACGCATATTACTATCATTTATAAGTTGATTTTTCTCGTTTTCTAAACTGATAAATTGCTGAAACTGTAATAATTAGTAAATAATACAAACACAAGAAACAAATACTTTATAATCACAGTAATTTGCAATTAAACTTTGTTAATTGCATATTCGTCACTATGTCAAAAAAATAAAAATACTCTTGCACATTCGCCATTATGTCAAACAGGGAAGATATGTTTATAGACCTTTCAAGTGGGGACACACCTGCAATTGGGGATATCCCCAATTGGCAAAAAGTTCAATATTGACAATTTTATCATCTTCATGCAATTTCAGCCTATTTTAAAGTTTGCCCCAATTTCCCAGTGTTTTATCGTATGCTGATGTGTATGGCGTGTATCCAAATATTTTGACTGCACCTACAGATACAAAATTGACTTCCCCAATTACATGATAGAAAATGCATGGCATCACAAATCAATGTGCATAGCGCCATCAATTGATGTTTTGGACTTATAATTTTACATCTTCCAAATGGAGATATACACATGGGACTTGAATGTTCACATTGGAACTGTGGAAATATTGATTTATTACCACTTTTATATGATGAGGTTTAAGTATATGTGTAAAAGTGTGTATTCCCACTTCCAGTGTATGCTTTCATAGGCTTTCCGACCAAAAAGGAATGGAAATTAACCTGAAATCATTGTGGGTACAGCATCTAGACATACATTGTTTAAAAATTCTGCCATCTTTTTTTTTTTCTTCCAGTAAGTTCTTTAATTCAGAAGTCAACTTTTTCCTAGTTTCACACGTATGTCCCCAATTTCCACCATCTACATATCTGGGTGTGTGTGTTTGTGTGTGTGAGGGTGTATGTGTGTGTGTGTGGGGGAAGAAAATTTTGTCCCAATCATTTATGCAATTTTCGAGAAAAACGTCTTCCAATGATAGATGTTTGACAGGGCTGTCAAAATGGCATCAGAAATTTGAAGAAGACGATCGACATGATTTTTGTTGATCACTCTCGATTTGGAAGTGCAACTTTATTAAAATAAAATCGGGAATATACCATAAAGATATATCATATTTTCTGTTCCAGTTGATCATGTATTTTGTCATACCCACTTTATGTATGAACAATTTTGTGCCCCCTTCCCTTCCCCTCCCCCACTGGCTACGTTACTGGTACCTCTGGTAACATATGATTGGCTAGAGGATTCTTTTTTTCAGTATTATTGACCGTATCTCTCCGTAATAAATCTCACAAAAATATACATTATCAACCGAAATTCAGGTAGAAAATTTCAAGAACCCTGAGATGCTCGCCTGGTTATGCATTAAAATATAACAGAAAGTGTACAAAAGTGTTTTGATATTCAAAGCAGCTCGACTAAAACTGCTACTGACTAAATCTACTAGATTGTATTTAGAACTCAAGTTTATTAAAAGACTGTTGACCTATAGACATTTTTATATAATGTAAAAGAGCATCAAATACTGAGTAGAATGCTTTCAACTCGGAAACAGATTGGTTTTAAGTTACATTTAATCAAAGTTTTAAATTTGGGAATTTTTGGGGTATTTTGTGATGTCATCAGGAACATTCTGATGTAAACAGTTGAATATGGCTCAAAATGCTTTAAGTAATTCTTAAAAAAAAAAAAATTGTTTAAATTTAACCAGTTAAGAGACTTATTTAATCTTTGCAGGTTACCATTGCTCGGGGATACAATAAAGTAAGGATCTACCTCTATGAAAGCCAAGGTTGTCCTTCTGTTATTTTTTACAAAATATTAAAAAGCAAAGAACTTTAAATAAACAATTGAAGAAGTATTCAACCACCTAAGTCATAAATTATTGCACAATAAATCGTAAAATATTAAAAATAATGTAAAATGACGATTTTTAAACAATTTTAATGGGATTTTTACTTTATTAATTGTCTATTCAATATACTGACGCATTTAAGCACAAATTGCCTCTGCATGTCACCAGAACTTTAATCTCAGAGCTTTAATATATATATATATATATATATATATATATATATATATATATATATATATATATATATATATATATATATATATATATATATATATATATATATATATATATATATATATATATATATATATATATATATATATATATATATATATATATATATATATATATATATATATATATATATATATATATATATATATATATATATATATATATATATATATATATATATATATATATATATATATATATATAAAAGGTAAGTTCCATGCATTGGCCATTACAAACAAAACAAAATAGGAAAAAATGACAATGTCTCTAGCCAACAGATTATTTTAAAAACCAAATATTTCGAAAACTCCTGTTTCCTTCTTCAGTGGTATGAAGTTAAAAGACGCTAGAAGATAACAGCGATGATAGCTTGCACGTTAACACATTTCAAAGAGCGCCAAAATCGTACGCGTAAAATAGTAGGCGCAAAAGGGGAAAAGCGCGCAGAAAAACCCACAAAAACAAACAAACAAAAACCGGCGCCAAAATGCGCTGAGGCACAAAAACAAGAGAAGGATTAATGAGACGAAATGGAAGTGGAAACATTTTCCTAAAAACAGAAAAAGGAGAAAGATAAGACAGGTCTTTATTAAGTCCATGGATGTGGCTCTTAGTTTTAATCATAAATTTCAATTCAAACAACTTTCTGTCTTCCGTGCTTCTAA
Source organism: Chiridota heheva (assembly GCA_020152595.1). NCBI lineage: Eukaryota > Metazoa > Echinodermata > Holothuroidea > Apodida > Chiridotidae > Chiridota > Chiridota heheva. The sequence goes on along the minus strand of JAIGNY010000063.1, from coordinate 21,964 downwards.
AGTTCCCCCTGATGAGAACCACCTTCAAATGTTCCAACTTATGTCTAGGCAAATTAAAATGCCCTGCCACGGATAACCCTCACTGTCACCATCGAAATCGCGAATAGACTGCTTGTGGTTATTGAACCTCAATCGGAAAGAGGTTCCAGTCTCACCAATGTAAGAAATTTCCGGACATTTCGAACACATCACGCAGTAAACCACGTTAGAAGAATCACAGGAAAAAGTTCCCGGTTTGATCACGTTATTCCTCGGGAGAGATACCGTCTCATCCGTGACTATGTGCATGCAGATTTGACAACGCGGCTTCCTGCAGGGTTTATTGCCTCGCCCAGGCACCCTGCGCGATATGTTGGAACGTACCAACAAATTCCTAAGACTCGGCGGCTGCTTTAGTGCCACAACCGGTGGTGCAGAGAAAATTCCTCCAACCTCTGGGGCGTGTTTCAATATCCCCATGACGATTTAATACACTTCAAGAGAGGCTGTATCTGTGTACTGTGCGAAACTACGAGGGGAATGCGTGCGGTCTTAGTCTTGATCCGATACTCTAAAAGCTCACTGCGATTGACAGGAATAACCTTGTCCATGAATTTCCTTAACAGTTTCAAGGGATAGCCCTTTTAAGAAAGTGCCCTGACATAACGTTAAGTTGGATCTTGAGATCAAGAGGGTCAGAACAAATTCTCTTAAGACGAAGAAACTGGCTATAAATGATAGATTCCTTAGTGTGTTGGGGATGATTGCTATTATAAACTAGGTAAGCATGACTATCAGTGGGCTTGGTGTATAAGGAGGTAACCAATGAACCTCACGGATTTTGACCAAAATATCCAAAAAGGTAATTCATCCCGGGAAAATCATAAGTAAATTTAATGGACGGGTGATACGTATTCGCGAAACCAATAAATTCCCGCAACGAAACCTCGCCATGCTGCCAAATCATAAAGATATCGTCGATATAACGGAATCTGTTGGCTAGAGACATTGTCATTTTTTCCTATTTTGTTTTATATATATATATATATATATATAAATGTATATATATATATATATATATATATATATATATATATATATATATATATATATATATATATATATATATATATATATATATATATATATACATATAATATATATATATAATACACATGTACAAGAATATTTTAACATATAAACATATTTCAACTACTACTATAGATATGACTAGAGAATATGATATAATCTCTATGCATTACTACAAATACTGTTCATTTTAATGGGTCACCGTTTGATATCACAGCAATAAGCAAACACAGAAAGCCGTATTTGCTATTTTTAGCTTGATTATTCGAAGAATAGTAAGAGGTTTTCTACTACCTTTGGTGTCCGCGTCCGTGTTGGTGTTGAATAACCAAAAAGATGATATTTTTAAGTGTAGTTATTTCAAGTCTATTAACACACATTTTCTAAGGCAAATTGAAAATCTAAGCATATCACATCTTTTTAAAGTTATATTTGAAGTAAATGTTAAGTAATCTCTTCTTTTGTTATTACAACCACTTAAGAAAATTATTTCTTTTTTATCAATAAATAAAAGGATTTCTTATTTGCAATTTTTGGATGATATAATTTTTAATTTCAGCTTTTAAGACTCCGCCTTAAATAATGCAAGATTCTTTGTTCTTCATTTCAGTGGACCTTAAGATGCAGGATGCATGAATATCCTATCCTTAGTCCTAGTGATTATGCACTGAATGATACAAGCAATACGTGTATGCGCAGCATTACATATACTACTGAGTGTTCAAGACAATTGCCTGTTCACCATAAATCACCACCACTTGGAAATTGTTTGTTTTCGTCAAAACTCATGGCCTATACTGTAAAGAGCTCGCTTGTAAATGCAGATGAGTGCTGCACATGGGGATTACGTTCTACATATTACAAAAGAGTACTGGTGGTCGAAAAATAATACCAGAATTGTGCTATTTCACACGTTTTTTAATGTGAATTAGCTCACTTAAAATACAAATCATTTGATTTTGCTGCATGTGGTATAAAATTGATTTGAGAAATAAGACACTTTTATCAAAGTTATTTGGAACTATCTTAGAGGACTCTTGCAATTTGAATGACAAGCCATCTAAAAATGAGTCTTTAAGAAATTTCAGAACGGTGATAAGCAGTTTTGTCAAATGTGCATTATAAATCATCATGCAATTGCAATACCCTGAAAATACTTTTTCCCCCAAAACGCGAACGTCGTTTTTCATTGAAGTAAATCATTGATAAACCCTAAACCTTTTTTAAACCAGTTTCTTTTACAAATGTATGCAATGGATACGATACGAACTACCGTAAAAAAACTAGTCAAAATAGCGAACCACAGAAGTAGCCTGGCAATCACTTAAAACAACATGAATATCAGAAGACATTTGTAAAGCAAACCCAATCTTAAGAGGGGGTTGATGCGGCTAAGATCCTTGTATTGTTGTCGGCATCATTGACTCCATTACAGATATTTACAGCAGGTAATCAAAAAAACATAACTAATCAAACAAAATACAGAAGTCTGTTTATTCATATATTACGAAATTTGCAAATTATGAAACAATAATTGTCGATATACCTGAAAAGAATGGATTTAGGGTAGATAATAAAAAGAAGAAATAAGCTTAAGTAGGGCTAAGGTAGGTGAAGATTCGTCAGCAAAATACAATCAATTAGTATATTTTAAATTACGACGAAATCACCCGTACATTCTGACAGTCAGGCTAATGATATTTGAAAGACTTTTCAATGCATACTAAAATTATAACGAATTTAATAGGTCTTCTTTTAGTGTCACAATATTACATCAAAATTAACTTATGTAGGCCCTAAAGATTTAAATGTTGTAAAGTGATCCAATTCTAAACGATTTTGATGACAGTTTTTGCTCCTTTTATGGCCTATAAGATATTTTCTTCAAATAAGTGGTTGTGGTGTCTTCTTGCTGTCTTGTCCATGGATTCGTAACATTGTTTCCCTTATGTTTGCTCAGTTTGTACCTGCCCAGTCCTCCAAGGGGTCGAAAATGGCAACGTACACCTCTCTAATAATGAAAAATGTGGAAGCATAGCAAAATACATCTGTACGGAGGGATGCGGATTTGTTCAGCCAGAGTCAAAAACATGCATGACAAATGGAAATTGGGTTGGAAAAGATTTCTCATGCGAAAGTATGTTTATTTTGCATTTGCCTTAACCAGTTAACGTTCGTTATATTAAGCCAACCTTATTTGTCTGATTGTTTAAAAATATCAAAAAAATACGGTCTCAACGATTTTTTTTAATTCTATAAATTGTTGTGAAACATTTTGCAATGCAACATAACCCAATACACAAGACACCGGCGGTTCGTCGGCGGTCTACCAGTGGCAAAGATAGCGGCCCGCTATGGCAAAGTGAGCTATTGAATAATCACAATGTGGTATTACTCTACTTCAAATGCTTGGTTTTAGCAACATTGCTCTATTATCACCATGCTTGAAGTGGTATTTCCTCTCATCATTGGGTACTTTAACAGCTTTATTCATTATACAAAGTATTTGGTAAAGTTGTATTTATACATCTTGCATCTTTATCAAATAGATATGACAGAACTCATAATGTCAATACTTATACATGGACATACATTTTGTTTATCGTATTACATGTACAGAGGACGCTGACGTTTTGCCTTCAGGATAACGCCAGCAAGCCGGCTGCGGCTATACGCTACAGTTTTGCCGCCAGGATAAGAGCAGCGTGCCTCCTGCGGCTAGACGTTGTTTCTTTGCCGCCAGACTAACGCCAATGCCTTGTGTATTGGGAAAATTGTGCTATGTATTACTTTATTTAGAGCAATCATCCACATTTTGGAGCATACAGTTTTGATGTATTTCCATTTACATTCCATCTTTTCAACAGTCTGTTCTTTGGAGAATGGTCCATTGCTTTCCAAAATCTTCAGAGCTATTGTATTGTATCGTTGTCATCAGGTGATATGGCTTATCATATGCTAGGGCAAGAAAGTACTTGCACTAACATTTTTATTGCCAAGCAATAAACCTGGAACTACCACAATCAGCAAATCAAAATCGTATTCTTATCTTAAATTATCTATGTTCAGTGTCGACGCATAGAAGCTGCCATTTTCTTCAATTTTGCATCGAATTTCGAAATCATGTGCATGATGACATAATTTCACCAATAGGGCCATAAGGATTGTATTTAATGTTTTATTGCCAAACGATGTGACACAAAAATTTAACAATCTGTTTTGATAATTTCATGTGTACATGTTTTGAAATCAAAATGGCGGCTCCCATAGTAGAAGCATTCAAGATTTTTTAAATATTATTTACGACATTGCTTTGGGGGTATAAGACTTGGTCAGAAAATGTGTTATTTTTATTTCCATTATATGAAGTAAGGATTATATCAGACTGTGTTTCTTCTTTAAGGTCGATTGTGCATTTGAAACAAGAAAGATTGCAAGGATGAGAAGTCAAGAAGTTTGATTTATGAGAATAGACACACTTCATTTCTCTGTTTGCGTTAATTACTTTGATCTTTGGATTACCTTTTCGACCCACGCCATGCACGCCTAATTCAACATCTAAGGCTGCCCGGAACGTTGCAGCGTTTCAATTTAAGTTGCAACTGATGGTTGTAGTTGCAGTCGATAAAGATATAGTGTGGATCCAAAATCCGTTGAAATTAAAATGCTTTAGTATGCAATCTCCTAATTTAAAATATACATGCCAGCTTACCAACACACTGGTCTGTTGAGATCTTGGACACGTCCTTGTGCATGTTTGACTCTGCCATAACAACATTTTTCAGGGGGAGAGAGATTGAAATAAACATGTTCGGGATAATTAGCGAAATTAGGTTAAACCTGGCGTGGCAGATTTATGAATATTTAATGAAAGACTCTTACGGTGAGGATAACATTGTACTTTTAATAGGTTTTAAAAATCTGAATTATTTCACACGTGGGTTATATGGAGGCATGCGCTTTGTGCGCTTGACAAATGGCACTATTCTCACTTCTTGTAATAGCCTAAAAAACAAAATGACACATAGTGTCCAAATGGAGACAGAAAAGGTCTATCTAGAACTCAAGTTTGATACAAAATTCAGATAAATATATCAAAAATATATATTTTGAAAACATCTAATTCATATTTGGATCTATGGCGTGAGATTTGTCGAAAATATTGTTTTAACATTTTATGATTAATGTTTTTACTAACATAACCAGTCCGGGCAACGCTTCCGATCGGAAGATCTCCCGAATGGGAGATCGAGATATGCGCAGATACCATAATCTAAATTGTTGCTAATAAGTTCAGCCGTTAATCTATTTTGGCTTTTCAAATTCTGTAATTCTAAAGTTGTATACTTTGGAAATAATATTGTAATTAATATTTCTGTATAATTTGAGCTTTTGCTGCTGATTAAAATGTTAAAGTCTGCTCTTTAAAAAATGTTGAAAATAATTTGTATAGATTACATTAAAATTCCTTGGTGAAAGTCAAATTTGTGTTGGTAAAAATGGAGAAATTAATTTCATCGTTCTGTTACACCAATAGAATTTGAATATTTTGCATGAATTTTTCCTATCTTTGCTTTAAACCTATATAACCGTTATGTATTTATTTGGAAGCAGTTTGAATTTGGAAAGATGCATTGTGGGTTATAAAAAAAAAAAAAAATCTCCCGATCGGTAGCGTGGACCGGACTGATAACATTTTTGTAAATCATTTATTTCTAAAACTTTTTAAGATATCATTTTGACATTTGTTGTAATGCTTTTTTTTTAAATGATTTTTCATCCTTGTGACGGAATATATACATAGAATTTTCTTAGAAAATAATTGAAATATTTAAAGTGCATCTTAAAACATTGTTATGATATTATCATGGCATCAATCAATAATCTTTTACAATGGCATTTCCCCGACTGACTTAAATCTTAAAACATGTTATACGTTTGCTGGGAATTCTTTCGACGCGTAACAATACCCTCTGTTCTAACATTGAAAACGTATGGCGCAGGTCATTAAACTTGTCATTATCAATCTTTGATAGATTCCAGGCCTAATTTGCTTTAAGTTGATAATATTTACACGTTATGAGTTCAATGCAGAAAAAGTTGCCCACATTTTACTGATACTCATTGTAACTGTTATTTGAATTCTAAACTTTCTAATTTTATTCAGATAATTGCGATTATGGCTGGAAAGTTTTCGGTGGTCACTGTTACAAAGTTATCAAGCTATCTGAGAAAAAATATAATAAGGCAAAACAAAAGTGTTTAAAAGATGACGCTATGCTGTTGGAGATATATTGTGAAGAAGAACATGAATTCGTGTGGCATTGTTTGGGCCTAGGATCTAAAGACGTAAGTGAACACATTACTTATTGTTGTAAAATCTTGCTAAGTTAAATTATGTTTGAATGGTGAGTTGTCATTGATCTATTTTGAGTAGTTCAAAAGTGTTTGTTGTAGGTCTTAAACCAGGAACATATAGACCTTTTGCCCCAATTTTAGCAGTTAGGTTAAGGACAAAATACAGAGTATTTGAAATTGGTGTGAAATTTACCGTCTGCATTTTGGTAACTTTTGTTCCCAGTTTCCAACTAGAATTACGGCACTTATGTAGAATTAGTACAATAAACAATATTCTCATCTCTTCCATTTCCCTTCAATTGTCGATATTTTAACTATAAATTCCAACAAAGTGTTTAATAGCGCCCTTAATGGTGTAAAATATACTGCAACTATGCAAAAATGTTTACAAAACCGCTTACAAAATAATAAAAGAATTTAAAGAAAAGTATCAGTTTCTGCATAAATTCCTAGCCAAGTTCTTAATGGTCCACGGACGGGTATCATCAGCTTATCCGACTGATAAATCGGCATGAAAGTGGAATGAATATCCTAAAAAACGTATTGACTATATCACAGCCGGTTAAATTTTCAGTCATGGATATTGACATTGCTGAATGATTACAGGGCGATTGATATCTTGGAGAATGTAATGGGTGATGTATCACTTAGCATTTTAGCAGCCGTGTGTGCACATTTCTCTTAGCGGCGAACCTGAATAATATGTTTTAGGACTGTAAGAAAATCATATGACCATATATTTTACCAATTTGTTTCTTTAATTGGCGTATGTCACGATGTACACATGTCTGTCTACTCTAATATTGCTTAAAGTGTGTATAAGCCCTAAATATGTTTAAGGCAGGTCAAAAAAAGAAAACAACAATTTCAATTGAAAATACCACGCAGTTCTCTTTTTTAATGAAAAGATTTAAAAAAAAGTAGCAAGTGAACTTTGCTTTGGGTGACGTAACTATTCATCAATTATCATATAAAAAAATGTACAGAAACATTATTAGATAGCTGTAGTTGTTTTTTTGTCTGCGTGAATAAGCATTGTAGGAAATATGTGCTGAGCATAGTTGAGATTTGGTTGATATGAGACTGAGTCCAAAAGATGTGCCCGTTTATTGATGCAGATGTAGGATATGTACACAATCAATTTACAATATAGATTGATGGAAAGACATAAAACAGGCAATTTTATATGATTTGGTCCAAATTAAGCTCACCCTTCAAATAAGCTGAAAAGGAATTCAAGGTCTAACGTTTCTTTTCAAAACTAGTATACCACCAACATGTATGCTCTATTTCTCGTTTGGGGTAAGCAGTTTCCATATGAACTGGTCATTATTTTAAATAATATTGTAATTGTACTCCAAACTGCCATAGACTCTGCTTCATTACGTTTATATCTGTACTTTTTCCATGAATATTCAAATGACATTTTCCGTAAATGTTTTTTATATATTTCTTTTAATTTGTAATTGTTTTCTCCGATCAGATCAAAAAGTATGGCTGGGACTGCAAAAACAGAATGGTAAATGGTGAGTTTAAGCATATTATCTACAAATTATAGTTTGTTTCGTTTTTTATCATTCTAAATATTTATTACACTATGTAATTGGTCAGAAAATGTTGAAAGTACTTCAAGGAAATCTGTGTTTTATAGGATAAAGAATCAAAAAGCTTTGAAAAATTATAAACAACTTGACAAAGCTTTTCATAGCTAGTTTGCTATGTGTAAAGGATTGTTTTGGTGCCGCGGAATATAGGAGCTTAGTTGGATATGTCACAGCTGCCTTGGGGGCAATTAGAATACTTCTAAAACTACTGATTTCAGGGTAGTGGCAGGCCAACAACCATGTTTAATTTGTCTGTAAAAATTTAACCCGACCCCTGTTTTATATGTCTCTGTATACCAGACGTCTTTATATATACTTTGTATTTTACTTTGTTCATGTTATACTTATCATATTGAATGTATTATATTGCCCATGCTTAAATATTTTGTCAATGTTTACAAAAGTTAAATAAGTAAAACATTCTTTTCTAACAGTATGACAGCTTAATCAAACTAGAAAATATTTTTGATAAGCTAAGGAACAAATCTGAATTAAAAAAGACATATTTTTAGTTGTATGCATAAATAATGTATATAAGACATATCCACACAGACACCTATCTTAAGAGAATTCCCAGAAAATTACCTTGTGATGATGGAAATGAAAATAAGCAAACAGCACAGTTTAAAAGAAGGAAGAGGAAAGTTTAACAAAAACACAGAGGCAAACTAAGGACAATTTGGTGATACTCTGATACATTAAGGAAGATACTCTTATGAAGTAGACATATATATATTCTATCAGAAGAGTTCCTGTATCTACCTTCGTTGCAACTATTTCATTACCAAGGTTTTATAGATGAAAATGATGGGGGCACGTTAGAATTACTTGTTGACCCGTTGGAAATGAGTTACTTTTTGAGAAATACAGTATTTTGTGACGTCAAATTCTGTAATGTCAAACAATATAGTACTTCTGCTAATATTATGATAAATGATCAAGATATGAAAAAAAAGCCCAAAACAATGCAGTCCTCAAGTGTCACGAAAAGCTATTAACACATGTTTCTTTCTTTTGCAATACATTCATAATTTGTATAATAGGTTTTTTCGCTAGAGAGGTCAAAAGTCAGGCTTTAAAGTATTGACATTGGGAGTGGGTACATGGTCGAAACGGCGTGGTAAGCATATCAAATAGGAGTGGAAAAGTTTTAGCCATGATAGTAATGAAGATATTTTCATGAATGTTAAGTTTCCCCAAGCAAATATATTTTTCCCAGACGTATTTCAAATTTGAAATTGGTAACATTGCATTAGGCTTTAAAGTTAGAATAGCAGAGGATCATGGGGAATATCACAAAATGGCGGCTTCCATGTAGCAAAATGTTCTCATTTACAGGAACATTTAAGTTCTCATTAATAGGCGTGCTGCCGGACTGACAATAATACAATTAAAACATATTTTTTTTTTAAATGTTTATCAAATGTTTTCAAATAACTCAATAATAAATGGCTAAATAGGCTGATACATTTTGTTAATAGGATCATTTTACCTTTACTTTTGTCTTCATGACTAGTGGCAAATGTTAGGCAATTTGAAAAATTGCTTAACATCCTGTTGAATATAAGGGCGAAGCCCTGCTTTTCTCGTGGCATTAGTAGCTAAACATTGCTTATAATTGTGCATGCCAAATCTGAGCTTGAAACCCTGCTCTTCTCGTGATTTTGGTATGAGAAAATTGCTTAATATTGTGTCAATTGTAAAGTCGAAGCGTTGTTTTGTGTTTTACAGTAAAAATTACTTCGATTTCAGGAGCGAAATCCCTAAGTTTCTTGTAAAAATTCTTTATTGTGTGTCAAATCTAGGCTTCATATTCGCATTTCTCGTGGTTGTGATAGCATCAAATTGTGTCAAATTTAGGGGCAAAATCCAAAGGAAACCTTGGCATCTGAATAAAAAAATTTGCTTCTAACAAAAGGGTCGATTTTTGAGGTTACGGGTGGGTGATTTCTTGTGATTTGAAAGCAGAAAATTGCTCTATATTGTATTAAATACAGGGTCGAATCCCTGTGTTCTTGGTAATACAAAATTGTGTCAAATAATGATTGTGTTAAATGTGTGTGAAATATAGGGGCGGAAACCATGCGTTTCTTGTGATTCTTCCATTTCAAAACATAGTAGCTCTAATCAATAGATCTTGTATGCTCTGTGATGTATATCTTATAAATCACTTATTTATCTATTTATGTACTTTTGTGCAATATTAACATTGCAACATGTTTATTAGTTTTCTAAGAGCGAGAAAACTTTGTGACAGAAAAGACATTTGAAAGTTTTAGGAAGTGTTTTGGTTTTGCATGTAGTCTAAAATTGATCATTTGACGTTTTTGTTTTGAATGGCATGATTCTGATAAATCTATTCCCAGCAAACACTATGGAAAGGAATTCCTTGTTATGAGCAAGTTTTACATTTCTTCCAGCCCATGGCAAAAATATGATCTTCGCACACAATTTTGCAAGACAAATTGAAACGCTGCTAGTCACTAAAATAGAGTCAGCTACTGTAGATACATTTGCAACATAAAACAACCTTTCATTAAATCTGTTATCTTTTTTTAAATGGCAAGTTATAAGAAAATTTCAATTGTTTGTTTATCTGTATATATCAAGAAAATTATTATGAATTTCGCAAGGGTTATAAAACTAATTTCATTTCTAGGCACTTCAGAAATTACTTTGAATTATTATTGATAATTATAATTCCATTTATTTTATTTCATTTTTTAAGAACCAAGGTGGAGTTATATTTTAGTTGTATACACATAAAAGTGGCTCTTTGTAATCAAGCTAACAATAGGGTAACGTAATAATTGTACGTGACTAATGCCCCTTTGAGCATGACATTTGACCCTTTATAAAAATGATCTTTATCTTTGCAAAGAAAGATATGCATTTCTTAATGAAATTTGTACAATACTTGAGGGTGCAATATTGAGTGATTTACTTCAAATTTTGATCGTTGATTCTTATTGTAACTACTAGCCTATATGGTGAAATATAACAGAATATGACATCACAAAACACTTGATTTCTTATAGCATTAGGTACTCGTTTACAATGAATCAACAAGTCAAAAATGATGCTAAGGTGCTACCCCATCATTTCCGATCAGCTTGGTAATGAATACCTTGGTAGTGAATAGGTGAAACGAACTGTAAAAAGTCCATTTATAAGCACATTTGGGGTTCTCGCCTTATATACTTATAAGATACATTTGTACTTTCTTTACGAAAGTAACAAAACAAGTTTTAGACTTCTAAAGGATGAAGGACTTATTACATACATGAAAATCATGATACATGTTACTGTGTTGATGAGAAGTATAGATTATCTATAAAAGAGGATGATAATATAGTAGCTATGAAAATGATCATTTAAGCGAAAAGGCTAATAATGATTTCAAGGTATTTAAGGGCTACTTATTTGAAGAGCAAAGAACGAAAACTGCCATACAGAAGTCATAGACTTACTTATCAAATAGTGACTGGGATGATAAAGTGTAGGGGATCTCTTAATTTCAATATATTGTTCATTTTACAACCGTTCATACTCTCACTCTGCAGGATTTGGGATAGTGGAATCCCCGTTACTTACATTAACTTCAAAAGTAGTGGAAGCGGTAAATGCGTTTGTAAGTAAATACTTTATAGACTATTTTGTCCGATATCAAATAATTACTTTCAATCTTTCCATTGAGAATAATAAAAACGGTATTTTCCTGTTTGAAACTTGCATTGGTCATCATCAAAAGTTAAACTTAAAGCGTGGTTATCTCCATGGTGTATATTTTTTTATATCCATGGTATTCATTATGATATCGATGCTATATCCTAATTTTTTTTAGGGTATATTAGATCTGAATAATACTAATAATATTAATATGAATGTTGTTGTTGATGACGACGATGACGGCGGCGGAGGTGGTGGTGGCGGTGGCAGTGGTGGTGGTCGTGGTGGTGTCACATGTTGATTGTTAAAAACGATGGGTAAAATAACTTAAATTAAGAGTGAAGAGATGCATTTCAATTTCAACATTCTTATTGTCAGGTTGTGGAGAGTGTTTGAGCTGCGATTTAACTTATAAAATGCAATACAATAAGAAACATGACAAATACCCACATATGCTCAATTGTGTTTTGCAGCAGCAAAACATTTGTAATTTTTGTATTTCATTTCTCGTCTTTTAGATGCAGGTGACAACTATTGGTATCAAGACTCCTGCATCCAAACACATACTACGCGTGCTGTTGTCTGCATGAGGTAAGTGCAAATGTCTATGCAATTGTCTTTTTCCAACATTCAAAATCAGAACCACCCTCCACATCCAAGACATTATTGTAAATGATTTATAGAAGCGAACTAACAAAACAGGGTTTTTACATTAACATCACATGTGCAAATATTTTCTTTAATGCTGTCTCTTAATTGTAAATATGTATTTTTCCTTTTAATGAAAATTCTACTTATTTTCATAATTTCAAGGGCAAATGTATATCGTCATTTTTAATGCCATTTATTGATATATTGATTGCTGGGATAAACAGCATCCACCATTAAAGTGAAGTTTTTCCCTCTTCATTTTGTAGAAAAAATTCACCATAAAAACAGACGACCGACATGAAGATTAATAGACGACAATATTTGAGGGAGTTTTAGATTTTATCGAATTTATTCGATAGTTACCACCGAATATTTCACCTCTACTGCAGTTATCTGGAGTTAAGTTAGCATTAATACATAGACAGATAATGCATTATGTACTTCCCTTGGTGTTATATTAGATTAAATATGTTTCGATTGAAGTATTAATCAGAATTTAATAACTGAATGAAGCAGAATCTTCGTTTTCAAGCATTATTGACTAAATTATTTTGCCCAGACTGGGTACAAAATGAGGTAGGGGTAAATTCTTCAAATGCTCATATGAAACTTTCAGAAATGGTGACATGTTTTCCACTTAATCATATAGTCAAGGGTGTGAAATCCGTGAAACTAATAACTAAATAATAACCACGCAATTAAAAATGAAGGACATTTTCCGAAAATTGAAGGACCTTTTCCGAAATTCAAGAAGATTTTCCGATTAGCAATGTTTGATGAAAGTTTAATATACCAGTGCAATTTTTCAGCTTGTAATCGGGAAATTGTGAGGGATTTTTCCCCTCCCCAAAAAAATACTCCTGAGAGGTGACCCTTCCTAGTACGCCACTGGCATGCACCGTTTAGATACCACATAGATTTATCGAGTTAATTAGTTGATGCAGCCGAAAGAACATAATTTATTGCGGCATGTTTATAGATATAAGTCAATCCCGTATCATATACTGCGTACGCTATGCAGCCGAGGGAGTGAGATCCAGGGCCCGCTCGAAGATCTATACATATGGGGTTCAGGGCAAAGTCAATTGAATCTGCACAAAATTGGTCTTTCTGGGAAAAGTCATGCGCATCTGGACTAAAATATGGAATTTTACGTGCTTAACAATAGGATGATTTTTTTAAAATCAGAAGTTAGCAAATATATTTGTAAAGAAATGTATTCTTGTTAATCACAACACATCATCGAAATTATAATCGCCACGTAATTTTTTCCCTAAAACATTATGTTCGCAGGACGATTTTCACGGCCGTTTGAACACTTGACACCCTCTCAGAAAGCTTCACTGGAGGCCGTTTTCCCCTGCCCCTACTACCACGCCACCGGCACTCTTGATAAAGCCATTGTTAATCGATAACTTATTGGTTAATAAATGCATGTGAAATGAAGTATCTTCTCGAAAACTAGGACTCAAGGATTTGCCTGCATGAACAGAATTAGAGGATACAATGATTGTAATTTTAGGTGGTTTCTTTTATCGCAAATGTTCCACAGTTAAACATTCTGAATTATTGGAATCAGTGCAATTCAAAATATGGGAGCTAACTTGGTCAATAATACATTTAAATCGAATTTTATGAGAATTTCTTTATTCGGGCAACATTATTCATGATTCATCATTGACAGTTCTCCTGCACTGTTTAAAGAAGTGGAAAAGGTGCCAAAATTTCAATTGGTTTTTTATTATTACATTTGGGGGAGGGTTTTGGGGGTAAACATTATTATTGGCGGAAGCAAGAAGGTCAACGGGGCATGGCCTCGAAAGATCTGCAAAAAACAATAATAGAAAATCATATCAACCGAAATTGTCCGTTGCCATTGGATTACAACCCGGGGCGGTAGGCCCTCTTGCGGTATACGATATTGGTATGTGATACGACATTAGCATATAGGATGATTTAAAACTTTCATTATTGGGATCGAAGTTTCCATTCATCATTACAATATAATAGTATTCGATTGTAGGAAATGAGCGTACGCTGTGAAATTATAAATACTCCCATTGGTGTAGTTGGTTTGATTACTTAATATATTAAATGTTTTAGGTGCTGAGGTTTTACTCTTTACATTTAAGTGTTTATTGGTCAAATAATACAAATAATGGAAGAAGAACATGAAAATTTTACATGTAAACCACAAGAAGTTTTTGTTGTTGATATAAAGCTTGTATAGTTAAAATGTTTAATTTACAATAATTTAATGGTAGCTATCGAAGAGTGTTTTCATCAGACCTAATGTGGGTCATAACAGGATAAAGGTATTACATGAATTAATTTCAAAATGTTCTAACTTTAAACCAATCAGTTTTTTAAGTTGTAAGCTTGTAACAAATATTGCAATGATATATTTTTCATGTAAAAATATAATATCATTGGTAGAAATTGAGACAAGTTTGTCAAATTCAGCATGGAAGTAGCGGGATGGATGGGTCTTACTCCCCTCCCCCCTACCCTCCACTCAAAATGTAAAATAAAAAAGGCCAGATTGAGGTAGTGTTCCTTTTGTGCTCTTCGTTTTATTTATGTAGCCTTCAAACATTACAGATTGCGATTTTGGTTAATTTTCCAAAATATTTTAGGTCATCAGCATTTATTCCTTTGGTAACCACCAATACAAAGGTTGGCTAAATCCGTGGATAAAATGTTCAGTACCATTTTTACGATATGACATGCGTTTCCAGTGGCATCTTAGCGAGAATCATGTAAGGTACATGCAGCAAATCATAACATTGAAGTATCCATCAGAAAAGCGATAAAATGTTCTTTGTGTAAACCAAAAGAGTTGCGGAAGAGATTATTATGGTGAGTTTTGTACGAACTTTCCATGCAGCTTGTGACACCTATAAATTTGCATAACAGAGGTAGTTGAGTTTCAAAATAAAAATATATACAAAATTAGGCTAGCGAATTTTCATGTATTACAGGGAATCATAAGCTATATTAGTATATGGTCAGCTAATGAAATAGATTGAAGCCAATCTGAAATTCTTTATAATTGATATTAATCGTAAGCTGTATGCTATAAGGTTTTATTTGAAAATGTAATTTAATAGGAGGTAAAATTAACTTGAGCATTTAGGAAGCACTATTAAATTCGTATTTGTAGTATTCTTATTTCCTTCAACTGGTGAATGATTCATAATTATTTACCAATATTCAACAATTTCAAATGAATTAATTGTTTACAGTCATAAGCAGGAATGAATCATACACGTTATCTGTTTATCATGAAAAGAATTTTGAATTTGAAAAACTTTTTTTAAAGTCGTTGTTATTTTGTAATGTAAGAAATATCGTAGATTGTGCAAGTCAATACGTTTATTCAACAACAATACCAGATCTATCATTTGTTAACGTACGTTTAATACTTGTTTCTAAGAGGTCACAAATAGTGTAAATTGTGCATACTTCTTAAATGTTGTTTACCATGAAATTTAATAACATTTTTTTTCATTCATAGCAGATTGGGTGGGTAAGGTAAAGAAGAAAATATGACATGAATGATCAAAAAGGGTTGTCTTTAAGTGCAAATTAAAGTGTATCACTAAAACTCGCTTCGCATTGTGTCAAGCTCTTTTGAAAACTTGTGCTTTGCAATTTGAATCAAGCGTATTCTGAAGACGGTCAATGACGAATATCAATAGCAATATCATTTAAATACTTACAAATATTTAATACTTAGCATATATTGGTTGCTAATTAACTTGAGTGGGATTTCAAAAACGCTTATATTCGGAATTTCAATATTTGGGATTCAGTATCACATTGCACATTGATTTGATCGAATGTGAGTAAAAGTGTATTTAACACTCTGCTTGTTTTGACATGTAACATGTAACAAATATCGTAAATTCTGCTTTTCGATGAGTTTATTTAACTTTAATACCCAGATCTATCATTTGTTAATATATTTTTAATACTTGTTCCTGTGAACATTTATAGAGATTCGTTGAGGAGAGGGGTAACATTCTAATGACACCTCTGTGGTGCAAAAAGATTTTAAAGATATTTGATGGTTGATATAGGGCTATCTAGGTTTAAGAGGGGAATATCATACGGTCAGAACAAGTGAATGAATCAAACTTGTAAAACATGCAGACAGTTATATCAAAACGATTGTTTCTATACAAAATTCTGCAATTGGCTGATGCTTTAGAGTCTTCACTGGGTTTTACATCGATTTGATATAAGGTGTATATGTTTTACATGGAATTGTTGTATGAATAGGTTTTTATGTGGAAAAAAGTGTAAATTGCGAACATGTGCTAAATGTTGTTTACAATGAAATGTTAACACTTCAACTTTCACAATAGATTAATTGGGAAGAAACAGATTTGGAAAAAGGAAAAAATATTTCATCAATGCGGATTAAAAAAAGTTAGCATTCAATGTTAATGGGATATTATATATCATAAATTGAGAAAGTTACATGTGCGACTAAATCTTGCACCTAGAGAGTTGACTTGAGAGTGATAACTCCCTGTAATGTTTCATTTTGTTAAATTTGGTTTTGCAATTGGTAATAAGAGATATTATAAAGACAGTCACTGACACGTTCGGATGCGAATACAATATTTCAATTCTTGGCTTAAGCATTATCTGATTAACATAAAATTGTTTACTTATTAACTTGAGGTGGAAGGTAAAAGTAGTCTCTTTTTGAAAATTGATATTTTGGATTCAATTTCCGGTTGCCCATTGGTTTGGTCGAGTAAAATTGTATTTACTTATTTAAGAGTTTTGAGGTTTAACATACTTAACATACATAACATAACAAAACAAGTTGACGGGCTAGGAAGGGTTAGTCACCCCATAAAAAGCACAAACTAACATCACCACCACCACCACACACACAAAAAATCAAAGACACCCACAATTAATAAAGAACTTATAAATGTTGACTTTGAAATTGTCAACAGAATTGGAACTATCTACCCAATCAGGCAAATCAATCCACTCATTAAAAACTCTTTGCGAAAAACTAAAACGCCGAATATTTATTCGTGAGAGCTCTTTGGTCAACTTCAAACTGTTACCACGTGTCACATAAGCATTAGCTGAAAGATGCAAGAAATAACAGGAAGTTAAAACATCACTACCAGATAGGAATTTAAAACCTGAATCATATCACAACGTACTCTTCTCAACTCAAGCGTGGTCAAACGAAGAATTTGCAACCTAGATTCATAAGAGAGATTTCGTACTTCGAGAATAAGTCTAGTGGCTCTCCGTTAAATCTGCTTGTGAAAAGATTGTTATTTCATAACATTTTGTATCAAATAGTGTACATTGTGCAAGTCAATAAGTTTAATAAACATCAATACACAGAACTATTATTAGTTAATGTAATGTTCACATGAAGGCAAAATGCTATAAATTGTGCACAATTTATTGCGTGAGGGAGGAAGGGAGTTATTATTGTAACGACGCTTCCAGGCGTCAGTACAAAAAAGGACAAATTGAAAAGATATTATCAATTAATGCAAATTGGCTATATCTACGAATAGGTGCACATAGGGAAATAGGGATATATGTTTAACGGTAAAAAATAGTGCAAATTGTGATCAAATATAATTATAGTTAAACAAAGATTTTGATGTTATTGCGAGTGTTAATGTTACATATTATTGTTGCTTTAGTATCACAGATTAAATAAATAGAGAGAGTTTCAGACAAAAAAATAGAGAGAAGACCTTCAATGATTAAACATGAGTGAGCGTGTAGTGTACGGGATTTGTCATATGGTCAGAAATTCAAGCTTGCTATGAAAGATGGCAGATATTAGCAACAATTTGTTTTCATGCAAATTCTGCCATTGCATTATAAGCCTATAGGATTAGCAGTCAGACACGTTTATCTTGTATGAAACTACTGTTGTCTAGTTTATATGACATATAACAAAAAGACAAATACAAAAATGAGGAAAGTACTTTCATATCTTGGACTTTACATTAAATATCTTTTTGACCCACGTGGGTCCAGAATATGGTGTTTTTTCGTTACCATCAGTGATATCATTCCCCAAAAGATATATACATAGCACTTGATTCTTTGCATTTCATACTGTTTTACTTGAATTCAATGATTATTTTGTGCAACAGAGATCAAATTACATTCCAAACATATAATTCTCATTGCTTAAATGGCAACAATCAAAACTGATCAATAGAAATTTCAGATACCCGTAACACCCGTCAAATATGTAACACCCCACCCGAACAGAATCTATGGAATCTGACTATTTAAAATGAATTCCGTGGACCGATTATTTGAAGGGAGGGTGGGGGGTGGGGGTGCAAATGGTATTTGGCCCCCCGGAAAAAAATATTGGGTGGCCACGGTTCCCCGGCCCCCGCTTACTACACCCTGCGCTTCATATTTAACTGGTCTGCTGGTGGAACTTGGTGTCCAATCTTTGCGTTTCCTAGTTTTACTGCAGTTATCCATTTCGCCAACCTGCTCTTTTCCGCTGGAAATCTATAAAAAGACACTTATTTTTTTCTGTCTTTGACGATTCGTACAAACAAATATTGAGCAGGAAATAACTATTTCAACTCGTAAAATACTTCTTTTATGAATGGAAAACATTTGATTTTCCCACATAGCTGCATAACTCCTACGTCTCTGTCCTCACTAATGTGAAACGACCTTTACTTTTTTTTTGGGGGAGGGGGGGGAACCTTTAAGCCTTCAAAACAAAAGCTAGACACGACCCTTAAAGAAAGAGAACACATTTCTGTAAGTTTTATTTTATTTATTATAAAATAGAATAAATACAATAAATAAAGACGATCTGCATTCTGCAACTTGGTTCTCCTGAAATAAATTCTACCCACGCGGAATTTAACAGGTTGCAAGATTACAGTCTTATGTACGTGGTGAGCATTTCTAACCCTTACCTAGCTCTTGTGGATTCAGAACCGCATCTGGTGTAGTCAACATTTTGACCGTAGTATACGCTATAGCCACCACATGGCTGCTATACAAGTTTTGCAAGTATTGCTTACGGAGCGAGGTGTTTATCTCACTACATCCTGACATCCGGTAAGACTAGCCTCGTTCATTTCACATTTCAAATAATATTATTCTCCTTCCCTATCTCTTTGTGACTTCAAAAAATATTTTGCTGTAACAAAAATGTTCTATTATGTTTCTGACACAGTAAATATTTTTAAATAATACCATTCTTCATATCACTTTTTAGACCTGGCTATTAAAACATCGGATTGGCACGGGAATTTTCGTCTACATTCATGAACATTGCCAATTTACATAACCTTAGCGAATAAAAACAAAGCTAAACATTTCTTAATTAGCATTGCTGAAATTGATTGTCGCATACTGTAGTTACCATTAAAATATAACCTTCAATAAATAGCACTTACTTTGAAGTCCATATTCTCTTCATTTAATGAAATTTAAATTTTGGAGTTTACAATACTAGTCTTGTCGCGTCCTGAGGCCCATGACAGAAAAAAAAAAAACAGCTGTAAATTTTGAAAGCTACTCGTGACCGTCCAGAAATCCGTCGTCATATGACCACCCTAGATGTAAGGTGTGAATAGCGTTTGGGAGGTATTGGTACCGATACACCCCTATGGTCCATGGACTACATGTACATCTGCAGGACTGGATCAAAGAAAATCACAAAGTTGGGTTCTTGTTATTATTTGCAATATCAAAAAGAATGATCAGGCGCGTTGGAAGGGTCACTACGTAGGGAGGGGACAAAAAAAAAATATATTTAAAAAAAATGCACACGTAAATTGAGTTGCCTTCAAACGTTGCTGGTAATTGGGAAATCTTCGTCAACGTTCTGAAAATTGTTTTCAATTTCCGTAATTTTCGGGAATTTTTGTACATTATTCGGGAAATTTTGGCCAGTTTTCGGGAAATTATAGCCAATTACCGCAAAATGTTCCTCAATTTGGGGAAACTTTTACCAAGATATCTAAAAGCTTTGCCACATTTGTTAATAACATTCGTTCATTTTAATTTTAATAATTTCGCAGTTTCACCGCCCAACCGGTAGGAAAGCACGCACCCGGAAAGCAATGACCACCCCCTCTCCCCCCTTCCTTCCCGTATATTTGCTTCCTACGCCTCTGAAAAATTATTATGATAATTTCTCAATTTCACCTCCCAGCTTGCACCCGGAAAGCAATGACCCCGCCACTCCCACCCTCCCGTATATTCGCTACCTACGCCTATGAAAATGGTTCGAATCGGACTTTGACTGTTTAACCACGTTTAACAACTTTTAACAAAAAGTATATTTTTGTTCAGTGGACGCAAAATTCTTAAAAGTACAGCCTTTCTTCGGTTGAAAGAAAGATGTCAGTGAGGATTTGACTTTTCTCTCTTTCTTTCCAAGTTCATCCATTTAAAAACTGAAACTAAAACGCTGCCACATTTCATTATTTCAACATTTAAGTTCTTAACAACACCAGCAACAGAAGCCTTGACTTATCCAGTCCATTATATGGAAACGACTATTGACCATTGACATTTTAGTCACTTATACATCATGTGCAGGACACTAATTCCTTTTGCTTTACCAACCCAACAATAGTACCCAGCAAACAGCAATAACGGTTTCCCCAGGACACAAGCCTGGCAAACAAGACACAATATAGCAAGATTAAGTTTCTGACACTGGTCGAAGATGCCATATGCCAATTATCGCCCTTACATCTGACGAATCTTCGCTTTGAAAAATTCGTTTCCCAAGACTAAAAAACGTCCATTGAATTTACGTGTACTAAATGTATTCGTATTTCCCGAAATGAACTCCGTATACGTACAGTACAGAACGTATAAATAGTTTACAGAGTATATGTAGAGTGCATATGGAGCGTGGGACCGTACGGCGTAGATTTGGAGCACAGTGGCCTAGTGGTTAAGGCGTCGGGCTCTGGTGTGGAAATGGATACCTGTGAGGGCAGTGACAGTTCTATGTGTTTGGAGCCCGTCGCCTGTATATGGCTGCTGATAAAACGGGCTTGTGACTCCCCAGGGAGTGAGAAAGTTTTCAGGAGATTTAAGGCCCAGTGACCAGGGTAATAATTGTAAAGCGCTTTGATACAGTCTATGACAGTATAAAGCGCTATATAAACATTACGATTATTATTAAATGTTCGGCCCGGTTACCTTGAGATGTTGTGATTTCCTACATGTAGAAAATCAAAACATCGCTGATGTACGGGCGCAACTCTCATGAATTTGTTTGTCTTTGGGTGGGTGAACGCGTGGAAACGCTTGGTGTCTAGGTAAATTTAGAAGTGAATGCATATGCATAATCTATGGCAATAATGTTCGGATTTAAATTTAATTCATAAGAATTGGAAAGAAAAATGCTAAATCTATTTTCTGACTTACACCTTCCCGGAGAATCTAAATAGATAGGAGATCCAATGAACCCGATCTTTTGTTGATTGATGGGTCATTTTGAAATTCTGTAATGGAACAGTTTTTCTGTGTTTTATATGTGAAACATCCGAGTAAAGAAAAGCTTTGTGAGACTTAAGCTAGAGCTTTGCTAATTATAGACTAAACGT
>JAIGNY010000062.1:195000-270796 GCA_020152595.1 Chiridota heheva | reverse complement strand
ATTAATGGAATAAAAATCCTTCCCGCAAATCTCAGTTTTTCCTGCGGTTATAATCGCCGGAACTTTAAGCTTTTTTCCAGGTCTGCATACTATCAATAGTGAGCTAGCTTTATTTAGTTTGGGTTGAAATATACACAAATGAAAATGATTTCTGTAATGAAAAGGTTTGAGTGTGGTGCAATCAACCAAGGCTTATAAATTATGATGAAGTAGAAAATAGTCCCAATTCCAACCTTGTCAATCAAGTTTGTTAGAAGGAATATTCTTTTGGTGGAACTCGCGTATGATACATGAGAAGTAAAGGTATATAGACATACACAGATAAAGACCATTACATTCTGAGCAGAACAGCTAGGTGTTAAATTTATCGACTGACCATTAATGGTCACAATAGCACTTATACTTTTTAAGTTATGACAAATCAAAGTTAATGTAAAATATTTTGGCATATGCAAAAGTGGTGGTGTAGGAAAAAGAAATACTGCTACTATGCTGTAATAGGAATACCGCTACTATGCTGTAATAGGAACACTGCTACTACTGTATGCTGTAATATAATCCTTTAAAGTCCTGTCCCAAATTTCAAATATCAAAGTTTCTCAATTGTGTTTTGCTGCCTTATCTTGGTCACGGTTCCAATAATATCCAATTTCCTGTTCACTATAGCCAACTTCTCCCATTAAAAAACATTTGGAGGGATGGAAAAAAAAGCAATAAGTTAACTTGAGCAAATTTCTAGTTGTCCCAATTTATGCTAAATAGGTTTTAAAATGCTGAATTGTCACTAACATTAAACCAGACTGAAGTGTTGCTTCTCTCCTAGTGCTGAATTGTCACTAAAATCAAACCAGACTGAAGTGTTGCTTCTCTTCTAACCTTTGAGAATCTTAGAATCCTCCATCAAATCTTCTCACAGTCTTCTGGTAAATAATGTTGTGAGTTTTAGAGAACAAAAGTCTCTATATGTCAGATGCTGTAAAACAGGAATCATCCTCGTAAATCTCCTCTGAGATTTCTCAATTAAATCAATGTCACCTTTTTAAGTATTGACTCCAAACTTGAATAGTGAATTCCAAGTGAGGTCGCAAAAGAGAATTGTATAGCTTTAGTTAATTTACAATAGAGGGTTTTAAAGGATTAGTTCAGGGGGTCAAGCATGTTCATCTTATATGAAAGAGGACTTCAAAAGAAACAAAACGGTAAAAAAAGAGATTCCGTTAAGGAGATATTCAAGTTTAAAGTTTGGTATCATTTGTGTAGAAATGACTGAAATCAGACTATAGTTGTTATGTCACAGCCTTAGATTCCTCAAAGTCTTTATGTATTTTAAAGAAAGTTGATTTATTCTTTTCACTATTTAATTTGTTTCTTCAGTTGGTATATCATAAATACCCTTCCTAGATTCAGTTTTATTACTTTTTTCACATATCCCATGGTTTATAAGCCACAAAATTGCAGGAATGCTTTCTCCACTATTTTGTTTCTTTTGAAGTCCTCTTTTATATAAGATGGACTTAGTTGACCCCTGAACTCATCCTTAAAATCATATTCATCAAATCAATTAATTGGTGCTCTTCATTTTCACACAGGTTAAGAGTGGTTGATGTTCTTTGTCCATTGCTGTGGGGGATACTGCTGGTGTTCACAGTACCAGAGTCAAATTACATCCCAGCGTTGGCTCAACTTTTTTTCCTAGATGACAGATGTCGTCTTTTCTTTCACCTCCTTTGTTTCATTCTGTGTATACGATTACACACCAGCAAGAAAGTTGTTTCGAGGACCGCTCCAAAATTTACCAGGTAAAAAAAAAGCATAAATTAATATCTTAAATAATTAATTGCAATGCTATAGC
This sequence comes from Chiridota heheva, assembly GCA_020152595.1. Classification (NCBI taxonomy): domain Eukaryota; kingdom Metazoa; phylum Echinodermata; class Holothuroidea; order Apodida; family Chiridotidae; genus Chiridota; species Chiridota heheva. The sequence goes on along the minus strand of JAIGNY010000062.1, from coordinate 268,944 downwards.
TAAAATCATGACCAAAAGGACAAATCTCTGCTCCCCACCAATGCTCCCCTCCGATGCTCCCCTCCGATGCTCCCCTCCGATGCTCTCTTCCGATGCTCCCCTCCGATGCTCCCCTCAGATGCTCCCCACCAATGCTCCCCTCCGATGCTCCCCTCCAATGCTCCCCTCCGATGCTCCCCTTTAATGCTCCCTCCAATGCTCCCCTCCAGCGCTCCCTCCGATGCTCCCCTTTAATGCTCCCTCCAATGCTCCCCTCCAGTGCTCCCTTCCGATGCTCCTCCAGATGCTCCCCTCCGATGCTCCCCTCCAATGCTCCCCTCCAATGCCCCCTCCGATGCTCCCTCCGATGTTCCCCTCCGATGCTCCCTCCAATGCTCCCTCCGATGCTCCCCTCAGATGCTCCCTCCGATGCTCCCCCAATGCTCCCCAGATACTCCCTCCGATGCTCCCCTCCGATGCTCCCTACCAATGTTCCCCCTCCAATGCTCCCCTCCGATGCTCCCCTCCAATGCTCCCTTCCGATGCTCCTCTCCGATGCTCCCCTCGGATGCTTCGCTCTAATGCTCCCCTCCAATGCTCCCCTTCAATGCTCCCCTCCAATGCTCCCCTCCAATGCTTCCCTTTAATGCTCCCTCCAATGCTCCCCTTCAGCGCTCCCTCCAATGCTCCCCTCCAATGCTCCCCTCCGATGCTCCCCTCCAATGCCCCCCTCCAATGCTCCCCTCCAATGCTCTCCTCCAATGCTCTCCTCCAAATCGCAGTTTCCCAACTTTTTTGCGAAGAATACAACATTGAAAGTGGTGTAGGGTGGGGGCAGAAATGCTACTGAAACCACTTGGGGCCACAATTTGTAGGTCAAATTCAGTGGGAGGAGTATGTTAATTAGCATTAGTGAGCCATGTGCATATGGTTCAATTTCAAGTTTCGTTGTTTGTTTGTCCTCTTTTTGTAGCCATGCAGGCTCATCCCTGCACTGCGAGTTTCAATGGTTTTGGTGCGCTAAAAGCACAACTAAGCAACTAGTTAAGTGGTGTATATACACTAAATTGGGCTTTTGATGTTTCTTTTAAAGATACAAAGTTACAACCCATAGAAGAGTGCCATCGTCGTCACCAATCACTGCAAATTCACCAGCCAAAGACACACCCCCTCCTCCTATGCAAGAAAGTGGATCAGGCTCATCTTCAAGATCGGCAACACCAGCAGATTGGAACGATGGGATGGACTTGACTGGTGAGAAGGTGCCAATCAATGATGGAATCAACCATTTGAACCTAGGACCATCTATGAGAGGATTAAATTCAAGACCTAAGAGTATGATATCATTTACAGACCTCTTGTTCATATGTGTGAGAGTGGGTGGGGTAAAAATGCCTCTTGAAACATGATGAAATACGAGATTTACGGATAAACTCCAACAAAAAGGTAGTTAAATGGACATTTAAAACAATGAAAGCACCAAGATAACTTATTGTGTATTGCTGGTATGCTGCAAAGCTTCTTACTCTTCTTTTCGAACTACTTTCCCTTCATGTATTTATAAAAAAAAATCCAATTCCTATTATTATTTAGTATTAATCTTCCTGGTGCTGCTCTGGTGCTGCTCGGTGCTATTTAATGGTGCTGCTTGGTTGATTTTCAGACTGCCAAACTTTTCTCACATTAATGCTATTTTGAAGTCCCTTCACTCGTTACCAGTCAAACAAAGAACTGATTATAAAATTATTTTACAAGTTTTCAAGTGCATTAAAGGCCTTGCTCCAAAATATTGATGTGAAATGGTAGTTGAAAAACCATCCCGCTATGACTTTCGTTTCAAGTCCCTATTTGTTCCTTGTATTAAGCATAAAACTCTGGTGAAAGGGCTTTTGCTTATAAAGGTCCTTGGTTGTGGAATTCACTCCCAACTGTACTCAAATGTATTGATAATGTATCCCTGACCCCCTTCAAAACTAAGCTTAAAACTTGTTTTGTTTAAAAAGACATTAATCTAATGTGCAGCTTGATCCATTGTATTTCTATTTATGTTGTCATTTCTGTATTCTTATTTTTGTTTTCGTATCTAATTTCCTTGTATGTAAAGCGGTTTTAAAGGTTTTTACAAAATTAGAGCCATATAAATTTATGTATTATTATTATTATTATTATTATTCCTGTCACATGACCTTGTGTATCATTGAACTGAAGCCAATATATGTATGTATTATAATTTGTATAGCGCCAAAAGTAGAAAATGTTTAGTGGTGCTTAGAGTGCATTGGAAAATGCTCTAGAAATTAATTGAGTCATCATCATCTTTTTGATGGTATTGATATTTGGAGCTGATTTCATTGTCATGGAGAGCTTCCAAAGTATTGGAGTGGCAGTGGAGAATGGTATCTTGCATACCAGGTAGTCACATACCACTTTTTTAAGCACTTACAGTGTGCATTGAGTAGTCCTGATACATTAAGTAGATGTACAGTAGTAAATTAAAACAGAATAAGCACACCAGATGAGGGGACGAGGCAAAAGGCATGAAAAGAAAGGAAAAATCATCAGCATAATTGCAGGAGAGTTGCCAATGTTCACATGAAAATTAGGCAAATGGTTCACGAATGAGATAATTGGAAGTGAGCAAAACATACTTGATCCCCTAGGAACATTGGGCCCACAGTATTAGCATAAATTGTCCGCTGGCCTTATATGGGCCATACCAAGAAGCGTAAATGCGGAAACGGACGCTATGCGCTTCAAGAGAGTCAATTTCAAGGATATTGCAGGCATATACGCATCTTAAAGCTGCGGATTTCACTTGCATATGTTCATTTTCCAGACTCCTGGTATATCAACTATTATGCAGTCAGGACTGGGTATCCTACATGTCGATCTTAATTGTACAGCTCTTAGCACCTAAATTGCCTGAATCAGGTCTAGTAGTAATGTTAGTATTGTGTTAGTCCACTAGTACATATACTGTGATTCCGTATGTACCTCCCGTACCTAGTTTGAGGCCTGACTTCATGTTCACAAAGCGTCATGCTTATTTTGTGACGTCAACTTAGCAGTGCGCTAATGTCCTGGAAGATGTCTGCCACCATGCTGGATATGCGCATCCTGCAAGTTTTCCATGATAAAGGATTGAAGTCGACTCTCTTGAAGCATTAGGCGCAGAGCGTCCGTTTGCACATTTATGCTCCTTTGCGATATTTTTTTTGTGCGCTTTCATTGTGCCTGAGATCTCTGCATAAAAAGCCGATTGCTGTAGAGTATAAATAGTTATTGGATTTTTGTTTGTTTGATCGGATCAGATTGAGTGGAGCAAAGAGACAATTGGGTAGAGAAACAAAGAAGCAAATAAGAGGAAGAGGTGGATAGGGTAGATAAGGGGCAAGTGCAGAGGCTAGGTGGAGCATTCCTGTGAAAGATCAAAGCTAAATGTTTAAATATCTAGTAATTCTTCGGAGTAACAGCTGTATAATTTTCATCCATGGTCATCCTTGGGATTTCATAAGTCCTTTAAGTGTATATTGTTGCATTTTGGCTGGTTCCCGGGTGTGCAATTGGGTAGAGAAACAAAGAAGCAAATAAGAGGAAGAGGTGGATAGGGTAGATGAGAAAGGGGCAAGTGGAGACTAGGTGGAGCATTCCTGTGAAAGATCAAAGCTAAATGTTTAAACATCCAGTAATTCTTCGGAGTAACAGCTGTATAATTTTCATCCATGGTCATCCTTGGGATTTCATAAGTCCTTTAAGTGTATATTGTTGCATTTTGGCTGGTTCCCGGGTGTGCAATTGGGTAGAGAAACAAAGAAGCAAATAAGAGGAAGAGGTGGATAGGGTAGATGAGAAAGGGGCAAGTGGAGACTAGGTGGAGCATTCCTGTGAAAGATCAAAGCTAAATGTTTAAACATCCAGTAATTCTTCGGAGTAACAGCTGTATAATTTTCATCCATGGTCATCCTTGGGATTTCATAAGTCCTTTAAGTGTATATTGTTGCATTTTGGCTGGTTCCCGGGTGTGCAATTGGGTAGAGAAACAAAGAAGCAAATAAGAGGAAGAGGTGGATAGGGTAGATGAGAAAGGGGCAAGTGGAGACTAGGTGGAGCATTCCTGTGAAAGATCAAAGCTAAATGTTTAAACATCCAGTAATTCTTCGGAGTAACAGCTGTATAATTTTCATCCATGGTCATCCTTGGTATTTCATAACTCCTTTAAGTGTATATTGTTGCATTTTGGCTGGTTTCCGGGTGTGCAATTGGGTAGAGACAATTGGGTAGAGAAACAAAAGAGCAGATAAGAGGAAGAGGTGGATAGGGTAGATGAGAAAGGAGTAAGTGGAGACTAGGTGGAGCATTCCTGTAAAAGATCAAAGCTAAGTGTTTAAACGCATCTAGTGATTCTTCGGAGTAACAGCCGTATAATATTTTATGAAATTTCTTGAAATCCATTAAAAACAAAAATTACCATCAACATCTGTAAATAGCCATTTATTTCAAATGTCTTGATATGCACATTTGGAAACAAATTTGTGACAGGATTTTCACATTAATTAATTCTTTTAACTTCATTGCTATATGCAAGGCTATACAGCCTTGAAGAATTTTTGAACTTCTCCCAAATGAGAAAGTGTAATATAAATATTTTCTTTTATCAAGTGCATTGTTTAATATTATATACCAAATTTTGGTATCTAATTGCATTATTATATTTTCTTGTTATTTAGACATTTGGACCACTCACACTTATCCAGATCGTCCTGCTTCAGCTCCGCCCCCTTATTCAAACTCCTCCCCCAGACCAGTTGTGTTTCCAGCAAGGTTTAGTTTTGTGTCCTCCAGTCCTTCGTTCCAGTCACAAAACAGATCATTTGGCAGCAGGCAGGAGGGCTCAGCTTTTCATAGAATACTTGGCAATGTGCCAACAACAAGTCGTAAGTGTTAATTTAAACTTCTTTTTTTTTTATCAAAATGAGGAACAAATTATGTAAATTTCTTATTCATTTCATCAAATCATTAGTGTAGAACGACTGAAATCAGTCTTAATGTTTTGTTTCTTGTAAAGTTTTATATCATATAAGATGGATTCATTGACCAATTATTTAAATGTTTTATTTAAGCTTATTATCTTACGTTAGATAACTTGTGACACTTTAGGGAAACAGTAGCTGAATAATTCGAAAATTTGTCGAAAATTATGAAAATAGAAACACTTGAAATTCTATGAAAATCAGTGAAAAATTGGCCATTGTGCAGCTTACTCAATTTTTCTGAAATAATTTTAATTTTATAATATATGTAAGATTGTGATGTCATTGGTTGAATAGATCATTACTTTCTTTTGTAAGTCTTAATCCGCTGCCACAAAAATCTGAAGAAGTGGCTGAAGAATTTCTAAATATCGATGAAATCTGCAATTTGCTGGGAAGCTGTATTTGAGGAGGAAGTCATCAGAGGCTGGATTTGAAGCACAAAATGAATATTCATAAATATAAAAAAAATGACTACTATTATATTGATGATGGCATACAAGTTTTCTCATATGGTAGAGGGTAAAATGAGAAAATAGTAAAAAAAATCATTTAATTCAATTGTGTTATTTTACAAAGAGATATTTTGTGATATTGTGGCTCAAATTCAGACCTAATTTTATTATTATTGCTCCTTGCTCTCATTTGGACCTACTTTTTTTTTTTTTAAGGAAAAGATGGATTCAAGCAGGTACTGACACCACATCCTCACACTCTTTAAAATTCTGTTATTTACAAAGAAACCTATTGAAATATTATGGCTCAGAGATGAACAAATTCAGACTCAATTTTAATATTATTTTTGCTCCTTGTTCTTTATACATGGCATTTGTAACCCTAAGCAATCCCCAACCCCACACCTATTTCAGTCCTTTTTGTTACTATTGTGGGAAGGAATTCATATGTTTCCAAAAGGGGAAATCATCACCCTATACAGTAGGGTCTTATTGTAATTTAATACTTGAAAAAGCACTAAGATTTCCACCATGATGAGGGGTGCAGCTTCCACCCTCCCCAACCCCGGGACGGAAGTGGAAAGAAAATCTACAGCTCCGGGAAAATCAAGAATTTGTGGGAAGAAAAAATCATTGAAAAAAAAAAAAATTACATCATATATGACTTGTCCTTCCCTTAAAAATTTGTTCCTGTAAATCAATAACACAAACTTACTGTAGCAAATAGTGAGAACCACTTTATCTTAATTAGAATAACCACACAATATGGACTTCATCCATTGCTAATATGATACTCAGCACCAACTTCCACAACAACTAAGGTTTCCAGAATAAAGAAAATAAAGAGGAAAAATCTGACCCGCCCTGGTTAGTAATCAGGTCGGGTCTGACTGTTTGAAACTTTAAGGAGCAGAACAACTAATGTATATATTTTTTAGATTTTTTGAATAAACAACAGTATATGTGGTAAATATGTGCTCTAAAACATATATTTGTGTGATGAAAAGTTCATTAAATTGCAAAAAAGTGAAGTATATGAATATGTATTCACTACATTTATATTATTTTTAACATGATTTTTCGTGGGAAGATTTGCGACACCTTTATTCAGAACTGTGAGAAGATTTTGTAATTAATTCCATTTCCGCCCCTGCAGCTGTGTATGCCATTCAAGTGATCTTCCATTTTCTCCATAGAATTTCATCTTAATCCTCCTGCGCCTTTCGGTGAAGAGAGCTCCTCGTCGGGTATTGGTGAACACAGCTCAGGTGACGAATGTCCCGTGCATAGGCGAAGGAGACCTTCATCACGGAAAGACGGGCAGCAGGGAAGAGTCCATCGTAAAACATCACCTTCAGGTCTGTTCCATCAATTTCAATGTTTAATGTGAACAATTAAGTAACATGCCTTTACTAACAGCACAACAGATAACTATCCTAGCCCATATATAGTAGACATACTATGGCATATACTGGGGCTATTTTGGATAATAGTAAAAGGCATTTTTTGGACTGATATACATGATTAAGTTAACTCAAACATATTTCATATCGTTTGCCATGCCAGTAGGACCCTATATACAATTTTCAATCTGGTCATACTGTATATTGTTCTCAAGACAATTGTTAAGCAATAATTATGTAAAAGGTGGCCATTTTGGATTTTATTCAAATTAGGTATACAGTACTTCTGTGCTGGTTTCTAAAGTTAAGGTAAACTAAAACATATCCACATGGTTTGACTTGCCAGAAAATCCTCATTTAACATAAGATTTAAATCATGTACATAGAATGCACAAACCAACATTAGAAATCTAAATTACAATAAGAATCAGCCACAGAATAAATTAATTGTAATATCTTAACTCTTATCATGCTACGCCAAATACAGGCATATATGCCTGCACACTGAGCCAAGTGCAGAAATGCTGCATATATAACTAACTCAACGTGTCATTTCTTATTTATACAAACATTTTCTGACAAAAGTTACTACAGTATAGTTGTAGATTAATTCTTTTCTGAATTCAACAATGTAGAATTTATGTCCATCAAGCACCTGAATTATGCAAATAATAACTACCCAACATCATAGGCTTCATCTTCCCAATTATTAGCTATATCAGTATCACTACCATGCCTTAACATTATTACTTCCAGTGTTACAGTTAGACCTACCATAGTTTTACAGTTAGACCTACCATAGTTTTGTCAAACGTTCCTCAAATCTTCTTCCTCATCCTCACTATGCCTAAATTTTCTCCAAAATCATCCTCAAACTTAAACTCCTCATTAGAATTGGCCATTTTTAAAAAATGCACAACTCAAAATCCACAATTTCAAGCAAGAATTCCTCCGAAAATTACAATCATAGCCTATATAAAGCTTAGGCTCAAAATACAGCATATACCCTAAACTTGATCACAGCAGTCATAAAAATAGATTTCACTAACAGTTAAAATTAACAAGTTTTAGGGGATTCCCCAATGTCGATATTTCTCGCCATCCATGTACTACGAACGTTTTCAATGGTGAGAAATTTTGACATCCATGATAAGGCTTAAAAGATTTGTTCAGTGGTTAGAAATGTTCATCTTGTGTGAAAGTGGACAAATTGATCTATGTGGCGCAATGGTCAACTCGACCGGAGTGTCGATCACAGCATCCCAGGTTCAATCCTCGGCCTGCAACCAGTGTTCTGTCACTGGTTTATCCAAGGGCTTGCAAAGAAATAAACTTCAGACCCGATGTCAAAGTTAATACTTTAAATTTGTTTTCAAGAAACCACAATATTAAGGGATTCCACTTTCGTAAATATTCTGACAAGTTAAAATTACACATGAAAAGATAAATTAGTTCTTCTGCCTGCACTGTAAATTTCAAACAGTTCACGGACCTGATACATAACCAGGTGGGGTCAATTTGTCCCATTGTTTTCTTTATTCTAAAACCTTTTAATTAAACAAGGTGTTTCATTACAGGCATTGCCATATGAACTGTCAATCATTTAGCAAAAGGTTTATTTTAGGGAGGATAATCCTTATATTAGTCACAATATCTATTTGTGATTAAGATAAAGCTGGTCACTATTTGCTACAGCTAATGCAAGTTTGTGTTATATAATGCTGGAACAAATTTTTTTTGGGATGAAAACTCTGACAAGAACATTCAAAGCAAAGTTTTTCAAAATTTATGCCTTTTTGAAGATGTTTTAAGTTTAAAGTTAAAAATCTAACCAATTTATATTCTGCAGGGAAGTTACAAAAGCAAAATGAGGGTTTAACGTTTTACTGCTTTTATGTGGTATTATAACAAGTCTATAGTGTAAGTACATGTATTTACTTGCATAGTAATAAATTGAGGTCAACATTAATAGAATCTTCAATCTTCAAAGGTTTGCATTTCCATTTTGAAAAATGGCCCTCATATTGCGGTGTGTCTCAGGGTTTAATTTGTGACAGTTTTTGTCAACTTAAATACCAACAAAAAAATTTTTTTTTTAAACAGAGTAAGAACAATTTATAGCCATGTTGACATATGGATTCCATAATCTCTTTACTGTATATGATATGTGAAAAGGGGCTGTTATTATCATTCGGGATTGTGGGTGCATGGGGAGTGGGGGTTGTATATGGGTGCGGGGATGCCTAAGTAATTTCTGGTGAAGGAAGGGAATCGAGCAGTGTCAGCTGTTGTAGTTGGTCCGGTAGATGGTTGGTGATGATTTTTCCACTTCTTTCTGATTTGTGTTAAAAGGATGGCAATGAAAGCACATCCTCACAAGTCGTTTGTGTATTTTTGTGAGATTTTGTAACCAATGGATATGTCAAGGAGAGTGCAAAAGCAGGGTCTAATGAAGAAAATAAATGCCAAAGAAATTCATAAAAATCATTTTCAGTCAGTAAAAGGTTCAGCTAATTTGGAATAAAATACATTGATTAGTGAGGGTGTGACTTCACTCTGTTACAGTAGTCTTTATTATTGTACACATTTTATGTAAGATTTAGTATCACTTGAACTGAACATGTTATCACAGTATTTCCTGTCAGTTCGGTAGAGGTCCTAAAACAAGGAACAAATGGTTCTCTAAAATAGGAAATATACTTGACATGGATATCACCATTTGTGATATTTCCCATGATGCTTTGCTATAGTAATGTTTAAGCCTTATGCAGTGTTATAAATTTTAAATTTTAAATATCTCTGTGAAAAATTTCTTTGCCTGTTGAATCTTAAAACTCAGTGATAAACCTTCACTGCTTCCATGGCTAAATATTATCCACTCCCTTTTATGTGTTTACCGCCTTTTTTGAAATATGAGGGAAAATCAGGAAAAATATTTGTAACAGTAAATGTATAACTTTCTTGTTGAAATTGCAGATTCTATAGGAATAAAATTACACATCGCAAAATCTTTCATTCTATGTGACAAAATGGTCTCTCAATTAATCTTAGTGTACACATTTATCACAAGGTATGAACAAAACGGTTGCAGGACATCTATTTTCTCAGGTGTTTTACAGGTTCTTTAAAATAAGACCTCTCCTGGACTGTATGTTCACAGTTCTGTAAGTCTTTCTTTCGCCATCGTACAAGGTGAACATGTTTATTTGGTCGCCGCAGTAAATTCTTTAAGATTTTCTTTTGCATTTCATTGCTATATCTACGAAAAAGGCAATATTCAAGAGCAGAGAATGACCATTCTCTGGTGGGTCACACATGTAATGTAACATAGAATGGCCCCAGTGGACCCTTGGGATCTCCTAGGGATCTTCTGGGGCCATTCTCTGGCTGGTCACACATGTAACATAACAGAGAATGGTCCCAGTGGACCCTTGGGATCTCCTAGGGATCTTCTGGGGCCATTCTCTGGCTGGTCACACACGTAACATAACAGAGAATAACCCAGGTTTTTTTTTTTTATAGCATAGCATAGCATAGCATAGCAAGGGTAATGTCCAGAAAGCATCCAGTGGTGGACATTATATCAAGATGGCCATGGCCTTTGATAACCAGTTGTGAACTCACTGGTTGCAGACCCACTGGGATACGAACCTGGGACGTGCGTTTACCATTAAAAAATAATTGAATGTCAGAAGGATGGTAAAAGATCAACTTTGGTGTATACAACTCTCATAAATTAAAGTAGATAGTACACTGGAATAAGCCAAATGTATCTTCAACTTTACCTTCATTTATATTGTTTCCTTCAAGTATTAAACTTTCAAATGAATGTTTTCCCTTTAAATCTTTCTGTAAATTTTGAGATGAGTTGTTGCTATGTAAATCGCTTGTTGAATTATTCCAATAGAGTTTGGATGTAGGCCTATATTTTTATATTTTTAAAGCAAAATCACAAAAATGCTATTGACGAGGATTTAAATGAAAACAGTTGTTTTTGCAATATTGTATTTGTGCTTTGTTCCCAGATTCATCATACGGGTCTACCATCATTGCCGTTCTGTTTGGAGTCAGTCTTGGGTTCAATATAGCCGTAGCTGTGTACTTCCTTTTGACTGGAAGGTCTTAAAGTTGAGGATGAATTCTTTTGCTGCATGTTTAGTGTACGTAGTGGATATTATGGATATTCGAGGAAGATACACACAAGTATCCTCAGGATTTTTCATGAGATTCTTGAGAATTCCTGGAAAAATTGTGGAGAATTGAACAATTTCTGTAAAGTTGTGGGAAAATTCCAGAGAATTCATAGGAATATTCAAAGAAAAGTGGCTGAGAATTCATGGGGAATTCCTGAGAATTCATGAGGAATTCCTGAGAAGTCAAGGAAAATTGCTGGAATTTTGAAAATTTTCTTAGAATTCATTGAAAATTCCCAAAAGAATTTAAATATTTCATAGGATTCTTGGAAATTGATGTGGACAACATAAATCTTGTTGCTTTACAGTATTATCACGAGTAACATTATCCCATCAGTCAAAAAAGGTATCCAGGGGTCAGCAGTATGTGATGGTACTGTATTCATGAAGCAATAACTTTCCTTAGGATTTATGGCCAGTCGATCATTCACAGCTAATGCACAAATCACCTCAGGCATATGATACACATCTATTTCTATCACCAGTTTGAAAACAAATTTCTCCCACTAAGACACTAAACACGGATGAGTGATTTGATTCACAGAAGTGACATGTGTATTTAGCACTGGATTTCTGTAATTTTATACACACAAATAACCTTAGACTACTTACTTGGCTGTGGTGTGCATGGGAATGGCAGAGAAACAATCATTGTTGGAGTGGAACACAATACACTGAAGAGGAAGTTGGGTTGGTAATTTTTATACCTCAGTTTTTAGAATAAACTCAGGTGTCGGGTGCGGGTAGGCTTAAAGAGAAAAAATTTGGCATGTTGTGTCATTTTTTTAATTTCTTGAAAAATTAAACTAAGAACTTTGTTATATGTTTAATGTTTTTATATTGTATGGAAAGTTAATATAAATATTTACTCACAGAGTGGTATTTGTGTATTATGACAAGTTAATATTTACTCATAATGTGGTATTTGTAGGTAAACATTAACTGAGGCTAATTTTACTATTTTGGTAGAAAAACAAAATGACACTTTTCTATAAAGTGTGTCTTAAAGCCCAATTTTTAAGTTTTAAACAGACCCAACTTAAAGGATTAGATTAATCGGCAGACTTGTTAGCATAGCATAGCAACATTTAACATCACAAAAGCATCCAGTGCTGGACATTATATCAAAACGGCCGCGGCCTTTGATAACCAGTTGTGAACTTACTGGTTGTGACCCACAGGGATACGAACCTGGGATGTGCGGATGAGAGGACAAAGCACCAACCACTACACCATGGAGATCAGTATAACTGTTAAATCCATATTCCAACCATGAAAGCCCATAAGGTGCCTATGGTTTCCTTGGTGTAAATGGATGAGAGCACCTGAACTTCCCTGGACAGTCCATCATAGTTTAACTCCCCAGCAGTGCTAGTACTCATTTTACAGCTGAGTGGACTGTTGCAAGTAGAGTAAAGTGTCTTGCTCAAGCACACAATGCAGCACTCACATGTAGTTGAACCTGGTATCTTTTAAAACATGGCTCCACTTCTGCTCTGAGTCACCTGCATCGTCATTTTTCAAAAAGATATACAAGATTTCATTTTCATTCCATTGGGATCACAACTTCTGATGTGAAGTACCTTGGTGCATGGTTAATGGTTCGTGGACACGAGTACATATTTTTGTAATGATCTTTCAACAACAACAAAATTAATAATATATGTGGTTTCTTAGTTATAATTCAACAAAGTTTGAAAATTCCATTAATTTTTTCAACCTACATGAGGAAGGAAGTCTTCATGAAGTCGAAATGTTCCAGACCTTATTTTGTTTGATGTAAAATAAAGTTTTGCCTTGAAAGTTATTAAGTGTTGTGTTTAAAGAAATTTTAGTATTTTATGCTTATAGAATTCTGTTTAATTGCATATTAATAGGAGAATTAAATTTGAAAAGAAATAAGACATTTTAGTTTCAAATTATGACTGATCAATATTTGCTAAGACCTATCATTTTATATATGAAAAAATGTTAATATAGTATGCAAAAATTGTAATGTTTCAAATTTTAATTAATCTGTAAGTCTGTTAATCTGTAAGTCTTAAGGCTGTGATACACCGAACGCGACGCGGCGAGCTATTTTTTAAATAATCATACAGGAAACAAATATTATAAGATGCTTTGACTTGTTGCTTTAACAGGATAAAGTTTACAATTGAGGCTTTCTGATGATACTGGAAAATTTTGTTAGAAATGCTTTTTTTTTCAAACTGTGGGGAAATTTGCTTTAGTGGGGCGCGATTTTCTGTCTCGACACGAATTTTGCTTTAATGGGCATAGAAAGGCCCTTTCAATCAATTTTCAGATATCATCTGAATAGCCATGAGATGACGATGCTTCTCTGAAAACAAGAGGTCAAAATGTTTCTTTTCCTTTTTTTTTTATTCAATTTTGTGTAAAAAATTGCTCGCCGCATCGCATTTGGTGTGTAATGGCCTTTAAGCTTTAGCCATTTAGGTCATTTTGTGGTCCAACAACTCTAGTGTTTAACATGGACAGAAATATATAAATATGAATAATTGCACATATTGACAAGCCAATCAATTAGCGCCACGGAAGTGTGAAACAATTTTTTGGAGACAAGATGGGAATTTTAAGTAATTAAAAAAAAACTGATCAGGTCCAGGAACTGTGCTTGAATCAACTGCTCTGCTTCAAACAACTGTAACAGAAGATTAAAAACAAAGGGCATGAGGGAGGTCTACCCATTCGTCCATCATAGATTTACATATTAGTACCTGCAATTAATGGTATATGAAAAGATAGCTCAGTTGGCAGAGCGCAAGACAGAGATGCTGGAGGTTCAAGCCTTGGTCAGGTCTAACTCGATTTTTGCACAGCTATGCAGACTGATACGTCAAACATCAAATCGAAAGCGTTTCCTCTGCAGCTCCTACTCCTCGATGAGCTGTTGAGAAAAGTGACAATGGTTGAATGGCACACACCTTCCTTCGGAGAAGATGTTATCATTCATAGAAAAGTTATGTTCACATCAAAATATTTAATGTAATTTTAAATTTCTGTCCTCAGTTTTAGTAACTGAAAATCATGTTGTTTTCTTGTGCTAATTTTTGATTGGTCGAGATTCAAAACTTCTTGGTCATGTTCAACTGCTTTTATTAAACTAACGTTGGTGAAGGATAAAAAAATAGTTAGTTGATAAAGTTAAATCCATTGGAGCCATAAGGCTCATAGGGTCGGTGCTTATCCTCGGTTTCCATGGCGCAAGTGGATGAGAGTACACAACTCCCCCTAGACAGGATGCCAGTCCATGACAGATTAACTCCCTGCAGTGCTGGTACTCATTTTACAGCTGAGTGGACTGAAGCAAGTAAAGTGCCTTGCTCAAGGACACACTGCAACGCTCGTAGTGGTAATTGAACCTGGTACCTTTCGAATACGAGCATGACTCCTTAGCCACTGAGCCACTGCACCTCTTTCTTGTTGTGATGTCACAATATTTCAATAAAATTTGTTATTTTCATCGTTTATAGCATTCTCTGTTCTAATTAAGCTTAAAGGCCGTTACACACCAAACGCGACGGGCGAGCGATATTTTTAACAAAATTGAATAAAACAAAGGAAAAGAAACATTTTGACCTTTTTTTTTTTCAGAGAAGGATTGTCATCGCATGGCTATTCAGATAATAACTGAAAATTGATTGAAAGGGCATTTCTGTGCCCATTAAAGCAAAATTCGCATCACGGCAGAAAATCACGCCCAACTAAAGCGAATTTCTCCACAGTTTGACCATAAAAGCATTTCCAGCAAATTTTCCAGTATCAGAAAGCCTTAATTGTAAACTTCATGGTGTGTAAGCAAAAAGTCAAAGCATCTTATAATATTTGTTTCCTGTATGATTATCTAAAATATCGCTTATCGCGTTGTGTTCGGTGTGTAAGGGCCTTAAGTCATTGCAACCTGCCCATAGCTCTTTAAAACAAAATGTAAAACATTGTCCTGTTTATATGATTTGATATAGTTTTCATTTGCTTTTAATCGATTTTAATACAATAATTATTAGACTTAAGGTTGCTTTCATCTATCCATGTACCATATGTGTTCTTTTCTGAAGGGTATTAATGTCAGTTCATTTTCATTTATATTGACATAACAAAAAATAAGTAGTTTTGTTTGATATGGAGAATTGTCGTAATAAATGAGATTGGAAGAGAAACAAAAATTCAGAAATGATGAATGCATTTGTTTAAGTGAACTTAATATCTGTTTCCAAATTCATTATCTCCTTCCTTCTTCATGCTTCCTTCTACAACCATATTTAGTCCTTCTCTCCCACCCCCACTCTTTCTACATTTGCCCCTTTTTCTTCACCCTTGCACTTCCTCTCTCGATCCCAGCTTCCTGGCTTTTAGTTCCTGTGTTTCTCTCAGTCTCCCCCTATTTTCTTTTCTTCCTACCTCTGGAATGATCTAATCTCTCAGGCACAATTTGACCCTTGCTGCTGGGTAATAAGTACCAAGTACAGCAGAATATGTTTTAAAACTAAGGACACCAAATTTCATGGGCACTCAAATGGCATAGCTGAAAGGGCAATTCCTCCTCCCCACCCACTGTAAACTCCCCACCCACTGTAAACTACGAAATTGATCGGTCTGAAACTTGTTAGTGGCCTTTTTTTTCTTTTCATTTGAAATTTGCTGCCCTAAAAGTTGGAAAATCGGTGTATTCAATATTTTTCAGAATTTGTATTTTAAAGTTTAGGACAAAATATTCTGAAAAATATGAGACTTACATCAGATTTAGAAATATAGGAAAAATATCGGACCATAAGTTTGAAAATTAAAAAATCTACTATCTTTACTCCCTGCACTCTAAATATATGGCAAATTTGGGTAGGGAAAACCCTCATATCACCACTTGGGCCGACCCTATAGGGAGCCGCCCTCTAATCAGTAGGACTGTAAAAAAAGGGATCCTCAGAAATACTCATCTGCATACAGTAGCTATATCATCATTTCCTAGCTTAAAATCAACACATCAATGGAGAAATGTAATTAGCCAAACTTTATCTGCATCGTCTGTACATAGGATCCCGACCGGGCCACTGCCCCTTCCCCTAATCAAATAGAGGCGCCAAATCAGAGTCACTCACTATTGAAATTAGGGATGGTAAAAAGCACTATTTGAAATTGTCATTGCAAATTATAAAAGTGTGTATCAGTTATCAAGATCTACGTCTAGTATATTGTTAACAATGGCGTATGAGCCGTGGTTTGGCCCCCATAAAGTCTAACGAAATGATTTTGAAGCAAGGGAGTAAGAAGCGGAGGGGGTAGGGGGGGGGTTTATCCCCTAGTCAAAAATGTGAGGGGCGGAAGTATGCTTCAATGATCATCCTATATATTCGTCTATAAGGAAATTAAGGATTTTACAAAGGTCTGAATTTTTTTTTATATATATTGGGCATGCTGGGACATTACACATACTCAGCCCCACTAATTTTCTTAAGGGTCGAGTACTATTTTGGCCCCCAATATTGAAGGTCATTGGGATATCAAATCACGTTTCAACAATCAACTACGATAGATCATGCATGCAACTTCCGATAGCTGATACAGTTTTGTGATTTTGTTAATGATTTGCAATCTGTCAATCATTTATTAAGTCAGTGCACTAGGCCCTTGTCACAAAATATGTACAAAAATATTAACAACATATATAAAATAAGAATAGGATCGAGGATCGTGACAAACAGATAAACGATCAAAGAAATAACTAAGCATAGTAATTTAGTATGTGCTGAACATTTCACGAAACTTAATGGCATGCATGATATAAATAGAAAGCAATTTACACAATTGTTCAGTGCATGGACACAATAAGCTCTTAAACTCTTGTTTATCAGGGTACGTAACATTATAATCTGGTATGTACTTTGCAGCAATTCATGGAGGAAAGGCCAAATAAACATAAAGTGAATTTCGTCATCAATTACATTCAGAGAATAAAATTGACAAATTCTTTGATTGTATGGAATCTTTTTCTAGCGTCTAACATTTACCTCAATTTCAAGGGTGCCACAACGTAGTTTGGCAATGAGGTTCCTTAGATAAAAGTTATTGATGAGAAACATATAAGGTTCCACACAACTTTCTGTCTTCAAAATAATATATGACCGGAGACTATCCATAGAGTTTACATCACTGATCCAGTTTTGTTTATCCATATCTAAAATCCTTAGCTGAAAAATATGTAAAAATAATTTGTCGTTACCAACACCCTGATTATTCCAAACAAAATTAAAACCAGGAGAATAAAGTAAAGTTTTAATCCTTAACCCTCAACTGCCCAAGACGGTAGATTATTAGAAGCTAAGCGAAATTGTTCATGGTAACTAAGCTTAGTATACCTATCCTCCGTATGTCTAATAACACGCAGCCAATGATAAATACGCTTTAGAGACGACTGAAATCTGAAAGGTGCTCTCCCAAGTTCACCTAATGCAAGAAAATTAATACAATTAGAAGGAAGAACAAGCAAACATTTATGGAAATTATTGTAAACACTTATGATACTTTCATGTGGATTACCACCCCCATGGCTCCGCCCCATATGTTAAGATAGGCATTATTTTTGTATCAAAGATTTGGAGTATACTACTAACTAACAAATTCAGTGTTTTAGCTATCATTTTCTTTAAACTGAATATCGCCCTCTTTTCTGAGCAGCTCAAGTTTTCTTGTGCAGCAGTCCATACACCCTTTGGAGTAAATCCTGTAGCCCTAAATGAGTATAACAATTAACATTCTCAAGTAATTATCTGTGAAAGTACCACTTATCTGACCTTGCTAGATAACCACCTTACCTCAAAACCACAATCTTAGTTTTCTCGGATTTGAGTGTAAGATCATTTGAGTCACAGTATCAAGGGCATTAGGCAGCTTTTGTAAAGAATAGGCACTCTCAGAGAAAATTACGAGATCATCCGCATACGAGAGACAGCATATATTTGTATCATTAATCTTGATACCAGTATCCGTTGAACGATTAAGGCAATCTTTAATAGGCCCTATCATTAATAGAAATAGAGAACAAAATAGGTGAGAGATTACACCTTTAGTAAAACTGAAGAACGGGGTTAAAGCGTTTTGACATTTTACACATGATATTACATTTTTATACACTGCAAGAAGGATATTGAAAAACCCGCTAGTCGTACCCAAGCTACAGAGTTTCTAAAACAAAATTTCCCGGTCGATACAATCGAAAGCAGCTTTAAAATCCACAAATGTAGTTAAACGTTTTCCACGTGGTTTACTAAGGGCTATATTGTAAAGGCTGAATGAAGTACAAAGCAGCTATCGATTGTGGAGTAATTGCTACGAAAACCGGCTTGTGCGTAAGATAAAAATAATGGTCTTCTAGCTAATTGGTCAACCTTTGTATCAAGATTTTTGAAAATAATTTGTTAAGCACGCAAAAAAGTGTTATAGTCCTGTAGTTTGAGAGAGAGGGAGAGAGAGAGTTGAACACACAATTACAATGACGGGGTCGTCGCCTGCGTATTCGATTATGATAGTACAAATGCTATCACGAAACGCTTAATACGACCCGGACGAGAACACAGGTACGGACGTACGGACAGACATAGCATCGACAACCAAGTCAATGTCCACGGCCTTTGATAACCAGTTGTGGTGTACTGGCGTGTCTACCCACCCCAGGATTAAACCCAGGGCCTCGTGGTCTGTAGACAGGTATGATAACCGCTACACCACAGTAGGTAGATAACCTGTAGTTTGCAGGAACACTTTTTTTATCAACAGGATTAATAACCCCAACTTGCCACATTTCTGGATAGATGCCGAAGGAAAAACACGTTTGAAATAGCTTAGAATAAAACTAGTGAGGTCAGAATAAGCACACTTGATAGCCTCAGGTGGAATACCATCTATGCCAATAGCTTTACCTGATTTGAGCGTTTTTATTGCTTTTTTAACCTCATCCAACTTTACATCAGATTAAACATATCGTTATTAGTAAAGTTCATCTCACGATCGATTATGTAATGGCTACTATCATAAATATTATACAAACACCGTCATCAAAGTAGAAAAACCAATCGTTATTAGTTACACGATTGTATATTGGACCCCTATCTTTAATAAAAGACCAACATTTCCTACTATCCTTTTGCCTAGCGGCCTCAAGCAAGTCATTAGTTCTATTGGAACAAGAAAAAAAATATTCTTGAGAGATAAATAGTTAGCTTCGTCTTGAATCAGAATACATAGTGCGGAACTGCGACGAGTGAACGCACAATTATAATGACGGGGTTGTCGCCTGCGAATTCCGGTTATGATAGTAACGATGCTATCACTAAACGCTTAATACGACCTGGACGAGAACACAGGTACGACGTACGGACAGACATAACATCGACAACCAAGTCAATGTCCACGGCCTTTGATAACTGGTTGTGGTGCCCTGGCGTGTCTACCCAGCCCAGGCTTGAACCCAGGGCCTCGTACTCTGTAGAAATGTGTGATAACCGCTACACCACACAGTAGGTAGTTAGTGCGGGACTCGACGAAGAGTGAACACACAATTACAATGACGGGGTCGTCGCCTGCGTATTCGGTTATGATAGTAACAATGCTAGCACGCAACGCTTAATACGACCCGGACGAGAACACAGGTACGACGTACGGACAGACATAACATCGACAACCAAGTCAATGTCCACGGCCTTTGATAACCAGTTGCGATACACTGGCGTGTCTACCCAACCCAGGCTTAAACCCAGGGCCTCGTGGTCGGTAGACAGGTAGGATAACCGCTACACCACCGTAGGTAGATCAGGACTAAGAGAGTTGAACACACAATTACAATGACGGGGTCGTCGCCTGCGTATTCGGTTATGATAGTACAAATAATATCACGAAACGCTTAATACGACTCGGACGAGAACACAGGTACGACGTACGGACAGACATAACATCGACAACCAAGTCAATGTCCACGGCCTTTGATAACCAGTTGTGGTGCACTGGCGATGACATGCCCTCACTTTTATAGTGTCTGAGCGCCCTCGCTAGGATTAGCTTAAAAGCACGACAATCACTATCAACCCAATTATTGGCGTTACGGTCACCAATATGCAGTTACATTATCTACAATATTTTTGCGACCATACACTGTATCTAAAAGGCTAATTATACGCGTCACGCTAGAATCAACAGTATAACAATCCAGATCCCCAATGATTTTAGCAAGCAGACAAACATTATCCCCTAAGGACCAATTTCTTAAAAAAAAACCTTTTTTGTTTCATTATTGGACCAAAGAGCTTCCACGGACCATGCCAATTTACTGAGAGGAACACAAGAAATGTTATTTACATAATTATCAACCTCAACTTCTTGTGCATTGAGACAAAGATTATAAATAAGTGGCAGATGGTTAGAATTAAACATTTCTCCAATATAGGTGTTCTAGAGTACATTTGTATCAAGTAAAATAGTTGAAGCCAATACATAATCAATGACGCTGCTACCAGGTCTGCAGATATATGTGAAGGTCCCCGTGGCTTGGCAGCTTGGTATGGTGTGAACCTGCCGTTACCTTAATAGAAGTAGATTTACACAAATCCAAAAGTAATTTACCATAGGTATTACATTCTTCATCAACAAAAAATCGCACAGTATCATCAACCCCTTCATGACAAAGATTTTCATCAATTGATTAGGAATAAATGCGGATATTTCACAGAAATCTGGTAACATTGCCGCGCGGGCTTTAAAATCACCAACGATAAAAGAACAAACACGCAATCTTCATAAATATTATTTAATACAACCATATCCTGCTCGAACCGATTAAAAACTGAGTCATTTGCATGATCTGATGGCTCGGTGGGAATGTAAACAACACGTAAAAATATCAAAATATTTTCTTCAGAAAGAGGTAATGTAATCGGATCCAAATGAGGGTTTCAGCTCCAAGATTGTCCCTCAAATGTAGTTGCGAATGATTTTTGTAACAGACGGACACACCACCAGAATCTCTTTTAGCACCAACTCCACGCTCTAACAATAGAACATTCCAAATATCCATCGAAATTAGATAAATGAGCATTCCCCATCCAGGTTTCGGTAAGACACAGGATATCAAAAGATTCTAGAAATTTACAAGTATCTGGGCAAGTTAGCTTGGATCGCAAACCTGTGACATTTCAAACCAGAAATTTTAAATTTAATGAAGAATGTGAATATAGGTTGAGGTCATTAATTCGAAAATCGTGTCTATAATTGGATTAGTGGTCTCTAACTTGGATACAAAAAAATCAGTTATTAAGCTTTGTCTTTTCACCAGTGTATATGATCACCTTGTTGGTTATTACTTGGGCTCCGGCCGCACCGTTATCTAGTTTTCTTTATAGCTTTTTCTGTTTGTTGCATCGTCCTATACAAATACGGTCCCTTAAATGACAATCTTGTCAAAACGAATAAATCTTTCTTTCCGTTATGATCACGTGCTTCTTTCAGGAACGGCATAAGATTTTTGCCTGACTCACGAGTTCGTTCGGTGAACGAAAAGCTGTGGACTTCTTCGAAAATCTTTTTTAGACTATATGGGTAAAACCATTTATATGATCGAAACTTTTCTGATGTTTCTAGACCTTGATCCAAAATGTTGTGATTTTTCATCATTTTTGTCTCACTAGACCTCCAAATTGGCTGAAGAGATTATGTTTAAAGCCTCAAAAAGGGTTAAAATGCATGCTCAACAAACTAACGGCTGTCCTGGGCTTGGCCGAAAGAAGATTTCTTTAGCTCGTGAACTGAATAATTATCCAATTATATATCTCAGAGAAATTGTTAATTTGTTATTAGCTTTGATTCAGTCTATGTTGAAGAAAGCCTGCATACTAAAGCTGATATAAGTTTTACACCTGGCAAGAATGTATTTAACGGGTTGATATAGCTATAGGTGTCATACCAGGTGGACATTTTTGCTAATATAACAGTGCCAGTCTTTGATCTTTAATCCTAAAATTTGAACTACTCCAAAGCCTTTGACAAAGTCAATAATGAAGATCTCTTTGAAATACTCAGGAATTTGAACATTGATGGAAAAGACCTAACTGCCTAAGAGTTATAAGAAAGCTATACTGGGACCAGGAAGCAGCAATAAGACTCGAAGGATATTACAGTGAATTTAAGGTAATCCGAAGAGGAGTCAGGCAGGGGTGTGTTTTGTCACCAGATCTTTTCAACATTTACAGTGAAACAATACTTCGTAACATCGACAGTCTTGAGGGGCTAAAAGTGGGAGGCTATGATATGAATAACCTACGCTATGTAAAAGCAGAGTCAGAAGAAAAACTACAGTCTCTTCTGGATAAAGTTGTAGAGAAAAGTGAAAAGAGAGGGGTGTCTCTAAATGTAAAGAAAACAGAATGTATGGTGGTTAAAAAAAAAAGCCATCAACCCATTATGTAGTAAACAACGCCAAGGAGAAATAATCAAACAAGCACAATAGTTTAAGTACTTGGGATACACATTAACATCAGATAGTCAGATAGTCGGTGCATTAAGGGAGTTAGAAAACGCATTGCAATTGCCAAAGACATGTTTACAAAAATGAATCCAGTTCTGTCATATTTAGATATTGGAATGGACAGAAAAGTCCGTGTCTTGAAGGCATGTGTATGGTCTACTCTTCTCTAGGGCTGTAAATGTTGGACAATTACCAGTGACATTAAGAAAAGATTAGAAGCTAGGGAAATGTGTTTTATTTGGAGAATGTTGAAAATATCTTGGACAGAAAGGGAAAAAATTATGATGTTCTGATAGCTTTGGGCATGGACAGGTCCCTACTCAATGCCATCAGAAGGAGACAGATGGAATGTTTCGGGCATGTTTATCGGGAGGATGGGTTGGAACAGCTTGCAGTATGTGGGAAAATTGAGGGCAAAAGAAGCAGAGGAAAGGCAACGAGTTAAATATGTTTAAAGCTTTAACAACTGGGCTGAGCCTAAGTAACAATAAGTTTATGCGTTTAGCTCTACACAGAAGTGACAGGAGGGCCATGATCGCCAATGTCTCTTCCAGACTCGGCACCTAGAGAGAGAGAGAGAGAGAGAAAGAGAGAGTATGGATGATGAGGAGGTAGCAAAAATCTTTTCAGTATAACCTTAGTTTGTATAATCAATGATAATAAGATTATGGTTGACCTTTTTTACATTGCCTAATGTTAAAGACCATTATATCGTGTTACCGCTAGAGATTTAAAAAAAATACACTACATTCCAACGTCTATGATTGGTCGAAATACCAACTTATTGCCACGGAAGTGCCACCTGTTAGTATATATCTGATTTTTTGGTGACACGTCAAGAAATTATTTCGAGATGATATTCCCTCTTTAGTATATTTATTTTATTGTCCTTCCTTAAATAGTATTATAGTGCCTGGTAAAAATCTTCCATTTTTTTTAATTTCTGGAAAGTTGATTGACTTTTCTTGGACATTTCCGCAATCTTAAAGGAAATGTTTACAAATTTAAAATGTTTTTAAGCAAAAGGTCCTTGCAACTCTACCACTAGTGAAGTTCCTAGTTCAACTTAAATTGAATAATTTCCCAATTTTACCTTCCAAGCAGGAATACCGCATGCAACAAAGGTTAAAAGGAGGGGGGGATTCTCCACCTCCCCACCCCCATCAGCCACGATTTTTTCCCAAACTGGATATTCAGATATTAGGCCTAACTTTCCTCGTCTGATTGACTTAAATTCTGGATCCTCAGGCTAACCCTAACTAACTCAATTGAGTGCAATTGCTGTCTTGATTTGGAGAAGAAGAAAAAATAGTCCCCGGCCCACTTACTCTATACCGCGACCCATCATGCCATGTTATATTTGATTAGTTTCTTTGGATTTGGTTTACATAGTAACTTATTTTACATTTGTCTGACTCTAAATTTCAGGAGTCATCTAAACAAATCATGAAATTTGAAGGCTTATTTTCTGGAAAGTATTTTGCAATGTGGAAACATATGCAGGGATTATCCTTTTTTAAACTTGGGTCATACGTAGCACTCCCCGTGGTACCGTGGGACTGATGCCAGCCGTGTTCAGGTGTTAGTACAGTAGTATGGCTGCCGTTGGTGATGGCTGGCCGTCCGAGGGAAGTATAAAACCCTTGTACCCTATGGTACTCTTTCAAGCGAGGTCACTTATAACAGAGAGCTGTTACTTTGTCAAAGTAACGGCTCCCTGGTCAAAAGTATAGGAATATCTCACTTTTAGGATCTTTATGAAAACAAAACCATTTTCCTTTTTTTTTTCTCGCCCACAATGATTATGATCAATCTTGAAGCCCATCCATGTCTACAAAAAGTGTTTTAAAGGTGATTTGAGCTTTTCTTTCCGTAAAAATCGTCTGACGAGCTCTCCAAAGTACGGTCAAATTCAAAACACTGCCATAAGGGCTATAACATTTTATCGGGTCAATATGTTTTAAATCATTTGAGAAAACAAATAAGATACAACTCTTAAAGTATAATCTAAACATTTCTTGATGTTTTATCTATTTGTTTTCGCACACAATTTTTTTTGTTTTTAAATAAAGCTATTAAATACAATCTTATGAATAAAAAAAGAAAGAAAACAGTTGTCAGCAAAAAGCAACTTGCAAGCTAGTGGAACATTCTAAAACTTATTTGCGGACGTTGTAATCTAAAACATTACCCCGCTAAAATTGATCTCAACATGCGGCGACTAAGAAAGGTGGCCACCAAAACATGAATTTGGAGAACTTTATCCCGTCGTGGTGCTAAAAATGTAAATGTTTTGGATTTCTTTTTTTTTAAAGTGTATTATTTAGACTAATTGATATAAGATTATCCAAAAAGTAAGTTAATTCTATCATTAATTTTCTACAACGTGGAACTTATACTGCTATATATTGCTGTATTGCTGTGTAATCTGGCTATCAAGAAGTGTTGTGATTCAGTGCTCTCAAATATTGTCCATTTTGTCTGGAATTCAATTTTATTCAGGCTGAGATTTTACCATATTTTTTTTTTTTTTTGTATGTTGTCTGCATAATTTACTGTTTTTTGTTGTTGTTTTTTTCTTAAGTTTTCTTATTTGTGAAATATTTCTTGATTTCTTTTCTGGTTTGTGTGGTACTAACTCTATCCTATTACACACACTTTATAGCTGTTATGTAAGGTTACAAGTGGTGTTCCTCTGAGTCAGGGTTCTGTATTGGGTTCGCTTCTTTTCTTAGTCGTCAATGATATTGATATTTGCTGATGGCACTAAGCTGTACAGGATTGTTGATGATGCTAGAGACTCTTCACTTTTGCAAACTGATCTGGATAAGTTAGTTTCTTGGTCGGAAACATGGAAGATGTCATTCAATTTGGATAAATGCAAAGTTATTCATTTTGGTCAGAGCAATTTGGCTTGGAGTCCCTTTTATGAGAGGGATAAGTTCATTATAGAGCAGGTTTAGCGATGAGCCACTAGACTTATTCCCGAAGTAAGGATGAGTCTCTCTTATGGTTTTAAGTTGCAAACTCTTGGTTTGACCACGCTTGAGATGAGAAGAGTACGTGGCGATATGATTCAGGTTTTTAAATGCCTATGTAGTAGTAATGCTTTGACCTCCTGTAATTTCTTGCATGTTTCAGCTAATCCTCATGTGACACGTGGTAACAGTTTGAAGTTAACCAAAGAGTTCCCACGGATAGGTATTCGGCGTTTTAGCTTTTCGCAAAGAGTAATTACTGAGTGGAATGGTTTGCCTGAGTTAGCTCCAATTCTGTTCACAATTTCAAAATCAACCTTGATAAGTTCTTTACTTACTCTGGGCGTCTTTGATTTTTTTTTTCTTTTGTGGTAGCGGTGGTGTTAGTTTGGGCTTTTTATTGGGTGGTTCACCCTTCTTAGCCCGTCATCTTGTTATTTTATGTGTGAATTTCCACACAAAAAAAACCCAGGAATTGTACCTAACCCTCATACGGCAATCCCAAAGTCAACCTGTATTGAGGGATGTGCATAATAACTAGACCATATGCAGGCATATCATTTTTAACATGCGCCTGAGATTACTGTACATTGTATACAATCAGAAAATTATTACAACCGTGCAACTCACGATTGTTGTGATATTTTCACTGTCAGTATATCAGTATGCTGACATGCCTGCCTTACATGCCGCGCCAACATTCTTTTTCTTTTCAAATAATTTGCATACGCTTGTAAACAAACTGAAATTGGGAGATCCCCTAAAATCATGAGTAGCGCCAATGATGAAATAACCAATCAAATAGCAGCAATACAACTTTTCACGTAGTAAAAGCATGTGCTTACCTTGAGCAAAAGTTCAGCTTGGAGCTGTAAATAATTACGGTTTTAGCTTTGTATAAAAAGAGTGTGCATCTGCACAAAAAACACTAAAATCAAAAGAGTTTTAGCTTTGGCTTTGTATACATTATTGCTAAATGTTGAGAATAAGCTAGTTTAACCTTGGCTCTCTTTCATTACGTTTCTGGGTGCCACACTAAAATAATGCATGCATAGTAGTAGCTATAGCATACAGGTACGGGATGTGTAATCTGGTAATGGTATATTGTACCAGGGAGTTGTTTAGATATTATATTAGGACCACATCACGCAGCTTCGTCAATTTAATGCACGTGTAATAATTAAGCTTTGGAAATTGAATTTATGTGAGCGAACTTATTCACTTATTGCATGCAGTATCAACGTCACTAAGTGGACATAAACATAAATGTTACTGTGTTAGACATACACATGGTACAGACTGACTGACAAATTAGCCTAGGCTAGGCCCTACTGAAATATGATTTTTGTTTTGTCAGACATGTTCATGTTCAAGACTTGTGTAGCCTAGCAGTTAGTTTGTTACTGCAATGTACGTACAATTATTCGAGGAAGTTAATTCAAGTTTGATTTTCGCCTTGGGTGCTTTGAACTCTTCTTACTACTTAGGCTGGTGTCACTGTCACTCCTTGTCATTGAAACTGTCAGTATCATCGCAACACGGGAACGCAAATCAGTCATCACAAGTTGGAACTTGGGAGCTAACGTTAGGCAACTAGCCTAACAACAGTTAGCCTACTTGAAGTTGAGGAAACTGAACTGTTGGACCTGTGGAAACAATTTTGCTTTGGGAATGGTAATTCACCTCATCACCAATGCAGAACCACATTTCAGCACACATGACGCATGTTGTTGCTGGAGGGTAAGCAATTTTTCTAATGGAACTTCTTCTAATCTTGATATTTTAATTACTTTGTAGGCCCATGGTTGAAAGCTTGTTTTCTCCACGCCAAAGGTTTACGCCATAATTTTTAAGAACCTTACGGTAGCTATTTCCGCCAGTTTTGCTCATACCACTAATGTTAATGTATTTCTTTATAAATTTGAGAGAAAAGTACGCCCAAGTTTGTCAAACTGGCTAAAGCTCCATGCCGAAGATCTTTGGCGTAACATAGGCCTACATACTTTCCAGACTGGGCCCAGGCCTATTCTAGTTGTAAAGTTGTATTTCTATCCCCAGAAGAAAAAAAAAAAATATCACTGTAGCTTATCACCTTCCATGTACAAAATTACCTTCATCATTCATGTGCAACAGTTTGAAGAGAATCACAGATTTTTCCCCAAAAAGTACTGTAGGCCTAGGCTATCTTTCCTTTGTTTCTTTTTACTTACTAACATTACTGCAATAGGCCTAAAGTTACAAACGATTGCATCCGATAGTTTGTCTAGGCCCCAGGCCTAGACAGTGCATAATTCGCTTCTGGAGAGGAAGATCTTTTTGTGCACGTTTTGAAAAGAAGCACGATTTTATGTAATTGGCGCACACATAATTTGTGCGCCTTTGAAATAGGGATGTACATTTTTGTTTAGTTTTAGTAAACGATAAATGATTTTTTCATCGTTTATCGTGTACACAATTGTCAAAAATGCGATCACATGTCAAAAAGTCCAGACATTTTCGCGGAACAGGTCCTATCCCTTCAATAGTGCTGTTGATTTGCGATTAATTTACTAAACATTTTTTCACCAAAATTTGCAAGCGTTTAGCGATTAATCGCAACCAAGCTTCACCCAAAAATCAGTAAAAAGAACAATTTCTGTGGAACTGGTCCAGTTCCCACAAAAAGGCCAAGAATCTCACCAAATCCAAATATCATGTCTTAAGATTACCCGTTAGGCTGATAAAACTACAGTACCTGAAAATAAAGATTCTTGGTTTAGACTTTAGATGACATTCAAAAAGGTGTAGAAAAAAGATATCTAGAACTTTTTGCCAATTCCTGGCATTTTAAAGTTCCATCTGGTCTTTCTCAAAATGATTTATGTACAGACCATACCCCAGTACAGTATATTTGGCTAAGGCCTGTAAAATCAGTTTTACATACTGTAGCCTACTACTGTAAATTACAATATGTGCACAAATTTATATTCCAAGGATTAGTTCAAGGGTAAAGCAAGTCTATCTCAAAAGAAATAAAATGGTGAAGAAAACATTTATAAATTCTATTCTCATTAAGAAGATTAGAGTTCAAAATTTGATTATCATTTGTGTAGAAACGACTGAAATCAGACTAGTTGTGATGTCATAGCCTCAGATTTAAGTTCCTCTCTATCCCTTTTTTTGTCCTGTGATTTTGTGGCATACAAATTATGGGGTATGTCAAAAAAGTAGTAAAACTGAATCTAAGAAGGAAAATTATAATTTGCCACCTGAAAAAAGTTTGAGGAAAAATAATTCAAATAGTGCTAAATTAAATCAACTTTCTTTAAATTACATTAACAATTATTGAGAATGTGAGGATGAAGATGCCAACTTTCTATAGTAGACTTACTACACTATAGTTATTTCTACACAGATAAGACAGAGCTTTAAACTTGAATATCTCCTTAACGTAATAAGATTTTTGAACACTTTCTTCACCATTTTGCTTCTTCTGAAGTCCTCTTTCATATAAGAAGGACATGCTTCACTACTGAACTAATCATTTAAACCAGAGATCGTGTTAACGACAAATTTGTCGTATTTTACGCCATGGCTGAAATTTCTTACGACACAGCGTACCTGCGTTGTAAGATTTAGATATAGCATGTGGAATTTTATGCCAAAGTTTTTCATTAATATAACTAAAATCATGAACATCTTACCTCTCTGATGCGATTCAAATTTTATTTCACACAAAAATGATTTTGAATCACTCATAAATAAAAGAAAAATGACACAACTACGAGACTAATGGTCGAATGATTCAACATGCCCGTAGTGCTGCCATAAACACATATAGGCTAGTACATAAGACCCTATGCATAATGTACGTACACTGTACAGTGTATGTGAAAGTTTTGATGTTGTTTTGAATGCAGGCTGTCAAATGTCAACGATATTATTAGCTAGGATTTACCTTTTCTCCTGTATTGTGTTGATCGGGTATCTGTGAAGTGATCACAGTCTGCAAGTCAAGTTACTATACTGTAAAGAAGTAGGCGTGTTCAAGATCTGAATAGTATATTATTGCTGACAATTGGTCAAAGTTCACTAAAACCTCATGAAAGTTTTGATACGATAAACAAAAGTATTTTCTAGTTTATTTTGGGATTGTTAACCCAAATTTCATGACTCAACAATCAATATTATACAAGGATTGGGTATGAACTTTTTTGTAATATTTTTTATGATAATAATAGTCCGATTTTGTAATGTATTTGGTATTTGAAGCGCAATTTTCATTCACTTTAGCGAGGTAGGCCTATACACTATGCAATGCCCTGTACACTATGCAGTGCCCTGTACACTACGCAATGCCCTGTACACTACGCAATGCCCTGTACACTACGCAATGCCCTGTACACTACGCAATGCCCTGTACACTACGCAATGCCCTGTACATACAACGCAATGCCCTGTACATACAACGCAATGCCCTGTACATACAACGCAAATTGACAAAATACGCCAAACTTCAAGGGCTTGTCGTAAGCAAATACGCTAGGCAAAAAATTATAATGCAACCTCTGCTTTAATTTAAAAAAGACGATGTAGCTGATAATTAGTAATGCACTTTGCACACAGTAGTAGTTGAGTATTCGTAGAGAACATTCTTTTTTTAAAGTTTGAAAACATTGTTGCAATGTTTTCACCAACAAATGGTTACAGATACACATGTACAGTACAACAAAATGCCAAGAGGAACGAATAACCAAAAGTATATCATACATCATGCATATTAATATACAGTACATTAATAATCATTATACCCTTGGGTAACTAGGTACAGTATACTGCACTGGTTATTAACCATGTCCTAGTAGTCAAGACTGCAGAGTTTGCAAAGTGAAAGCAGAAGTTGATTTATCCATGCCCTGGCATTTTTGTACCTGTACCAGGAATTTGTGCGACGGCACCTGGAATTGGTATGCCTGCACCAGGGATCAACACCTGCAAGGAATCTGAAATAGAGATTTGAATTTGTCCGCACCATATTGCCTTAATTTTTATACCCCAAAAGTAGCACAGAAGATCTTCCTCGCTAAATACAAACTTTGCATTTTGGCTTGTAGTTAAAATCTATTTTTTTTTTAAATGTTTGGGTCTAATAATAATTATAAATATTGTAGGCCTAGTAGGCCTTATTTCCAATTCATATGATACACTGTAGGCATAGTACATAAGAAGTATGAACTATAGTATGAGAAAGGTTTAATTCAGTTAATTCAAATTTCATGTCAGAGACGATAAGCTACTGTTTAAATTGAACAGAACAGGTACCAATCTGGCATGGGCTGAATATGACACTGTACCTGATAAGCCCCGAAAATTTGGTTCATGTCAAGTGCACAAAACACGTCCAGAATGGTCTCGTTTTGTAGTCCATTACCATTAATAAACGACCAAGTTTGAGAATTTATATTACTACATCCTCCAATTACACAACGCTGCAGCATTTTGTTTAATATTTGCTTGGAAAATGTATTATTTTAGAAGAACAAACAGAGATGCTATCGACACTAGTTGTGAAATTTCAATGGTCGACACACGTTATAGGTGGCATCGATGCATTGTTTACATACAGGCGTTCCCAAAATGACGTCATTGTGTAACAAGCCTTATTCTGTTTTTTTTGTCAAGGTGACGATAATGCATTTTGTTTTGCGATTTTCTCGCAGTTGGTTGGGATTTCTGCAGAAAAAGTTATATTTTTGCAAAACAATTAACATATTTAACGTAAGTTCCGACCCCCATGGCAGGATCACTTTAAGGTAATTACAGTACAGTAATTTAAACTTTTTTTCTTTTAACAATGTTTGATTGAGTGCACAGTGATAGCATTAAGGGCTACTTGTATTCCCAACAAATTGCATGCCACAGTACACTGTAACATTAAGAATCCCTATCATTCACTGAACTACCTGAAATCTCAAAATATGTACTTGAGTGCAACGAAAAAAGGAGCCTAACAATAAGAAATAAATTAATTTCTTATTTTTCCTTCAAGGTAAGCTTTTTAAGGAAAGAAAATATATTTTATCAGTATTTTGGGTTCGAAAATGTTTTTCTGAAAACCCATCGGACAATTCGTTCGTAAGAAATAAAGGGTGTATCAACATGGGGGCGAAGTCTCACATTGCATGTTTTGATATCGGGTGACAATGCCAACGTTATTTTATGTGCACATTTCCTAATATTGGCTGCATAATTTCGTCTGGACATCCATCTTCTGCGCACATCACGCAAACTATGCAAACTGGGCCTACGCCAGATGTGGTGGACCTGATTTATTCACCAAATTTAATTGGCTTGGGAAAAATATGAAAACCGCGCCTCCACTGCCCGCATTACTTTTCCAACTGGGTTAGGGTGAAGCTGAAAATTGTTCTTTATGGGGTCTTATCAGAAATTAAGTTAGCCTGAAATTTAGGCTATTAAATATAAATTTATTTAGCCTATAAAATATCCCTTTTTGCTCACATGGTAAATTGACTGGAATTTCATTGTATATAAAAAAATGAGGCACTTGCTTGTCTCCCACCCAGTCTTGAAAAAAGTTTCTCAAATTTGATTTATTTTTCAGTCATTAAACTGCAGTTTTGCCTGGAATTTAAGTGACTTCAAGTTGTAACAAATCAAGCATTGTTGTAGATTGAAATTGAAACTGAGATTGAAATTTGAAAATAAAGTAAGTTACACTATCTTCATGTTTGTTGTTAAGAGATGATTTCTGCCCTTTCAAACTATAGTAGGCCTACTGTTGCTTGAAAAACATAAATATTGCATTAATGTCACAGTACTAGGGGAAAAAATAAATTAAAAAAATCATTTTCCAACCCTGCTTTCAAGTACAAGCTTGGTCTTTTCATACTTGTAAAGTGAAAGAACTAGCATCTTGCTTACACTTGCAGTGAACTACTTGAACTATCCATGAACTGCATATTCTCATTCAAGTCCATGTGGGAGGTATCTGTGTTTCCAAGCAATGACTCAAATGAGGTGTTCCCTGCTTAATATTAATGGTGCCATGAACAAAGGCTAGCATCTCAGATCTCTCCCTTCTGTTAATGGTCTATTCAAGTTTGTCATCTGGCTGTATCAGGAAAATAACATATCCCTGGTTGTATACAGTACATGTAAACATTGGGATACTTGGGCAGGTAAATTTACAATTTCTATCCAGGGTTGTTTTTTGCTCAAGGAAGAATACATTGTTGAGGTTGTAAAGTGGGACGAATCTGTTTTAAACTTGTGTCGCCCATGTTTGCAGTGTATCTAGTCAGAGGGTTTAGGGCAAGAAATTTTGTGAATATTTATGTTTTCCTGGAAGGTGTGTTCCAAAGTTGAGCCGTCATGTTTGGGAGCTGGGAGAAAACTTAGGCTGCGTTGCTTGTGTACTTTATAATGAGCAGGCTTATTCAGACAAGTGTTATTGTATATGCACAGTGACAAAGATTTCCTTAAAATTCATGAAAATTTCGCAGAAGTTGAAGATTTTTTATTATTATTAGTTATTATTGTTATTATTGTTGTTGTCGGCATCAGTGTTTGGGGGGGGGGGAATTGATATATTTAGGGGGCTAAACCCCACCTGCCTTAGACATGCCACTGCTTTCTTTATTACTACTATTCATACAAAAGAATTAAATGCCACTACAGCCCCTATTTTCTGTCTTGGCCCTCAGGACGCGACAGGACTAATATTGTAAACTCCATGCTCAATATCCCATCTTTAATACCCTATACTTGAAAAGTTAAGATTAATTACAATCATTTGTAAATCAAACTAAAGATTTTGATATGTTTTGAAAAGTCTGAAACTTAATACTGCATGATTAATTTTTCAAAGCAGGAATCAGTAAAAAAGTAAAAACTTAAAAAAAAACATGGGATTCTATTTAATGCTCAATTACAAAATAAGTTGGGCACTACCATTATAGAAAAAGGTGAACAGGTTGTCAGGTTATGGTTGTTTGCATTGTAATATAATACAACGAATATCAAACCCCTTGATGTTGTCTTATACAGTACTGAATATGTAAAAACACTATTGATATTTTTTGTGAATGTGTAGCCCTGATAAAACTTGAGGATTGGGAGGAAGTAGAATGAATCTGAACTAATGTGGACACTATCTGGAGTTATTAAACTGTATCTGCTTTTCGAGTCTCGAAACGCTGTTTAATTGGCCAAACCAAAAAACGATTAGCCCTTTTAAAGTCTGTGCTTGTAAAGGGTGTTCTTGTAATGAGTAGGCTTATTCAGACAAGTGTTCTTGTATATGCACTGTATGTTAAAGATGTTAAAATATTCTTTTTCTAATTGGTCTAGTTTATGGAGCTTTGTGGGGTACCAGATTAGGTGAAGTTTGTAGGCCAACATAACATAAATTTCACTGCAAGTGTCTACTTAACATACACAAGTGACCACACCATATAAGGCAAGATTGGTCTAAATTTCACAGATAAATTTGAAATCTGTTACTTTGGTCAGGATTATGGGTCGCCATTATGCAGGAAACTGCCATGGGATATGATATGATATTCATGTTGAATCCTGTTATTCATGACATATCTTATGACGTAATATGTTGTTATACTCTGGTCAGCCAATTAAAAAGTTAATTCGGTAATGAAGTTTTCAAATATTATTGAAGTGTTCAAAGGCTAGTTTGAGGGAAACAACAAGTAGGTAGAGTACATGTATAATTTTTTTGTAATACTGTACATGCTTTCTTCTCTTTGTTTGAATGTACTAAAAATATGCAATGAAGGAGGGTTAGCTAACATTTTATGAACATTAATGTGTAGATGTTCTAAATTTGGTAATGATTACAAAATGTGTTTTCACCATACGTTGTGGTAGAATTGACTTTTTTCCTCGCAAAAATGTCAGTAATCGACTGAGACATGGCAGGACCCTTTGGAATACATATTATAATTTATACAAAAAGGCCTATAACTTTTGTTAGAAGCATAATTTTTCAGACTTTGCTATAAAGTGATTTATTGCTAATTACATTTGCTTTTATCTTCTTGTTTGTTGAATGTATTAAGAAGATGGTTCTTATCATTTTTTAAACATAAATAGTAAATGTTTCAAATTTTGTTATGTTAATAAAATGTTTTTCTCATAAGTTGTGGTTGAATTGACCTTCGCCCTTGTGTAACGTCAGTAAATGACCGAGACATGATGATACCACCCATTGGTACACACATTATAATGTATACAAAAAGGCTTGTAACTTCTTGTTAGAAGCATCATTTTTTAGACATCGCTATGAGGCGAAAATAAAGAAACTTTAATTTTATATGTGTGTGTATTGATTTCAAAAAATATTTTCTCGCAGAAAGGTCCAGAATTTAACATTAAACATTGTGATGAAATATAATCTCACTGATAAACTGCCCTGAATTCATGTCTGGCAGCACCCCACCTAAGAAAATTAACACTCACTACTGTACATGCTGGTTAACTTGCCAAGAGGAATAAAATAAGAAAACCTGTTTTAACGGCTAAAACAACCACCATTACCCCTTCCATACGCCACATCCAAATATCGTTGAGCTTCAACATCATTGATGTTCTGGTTGTAAAAGACAATGATTAATTATTATATTTGTTAAAAGAATGTTGAATTTTTTTGCTTTTGCAGATGGCCAATGATTCATATAAACATTTTTTTTTGTTTGAAAGTTTGGACAACTATGTAAAAGATTGAATGTATATATGTGTATGAATTAATTAATGGCTGGGTTTGCAGTAAGAGAAATGAACAAATAAACTGATTCAGGAAAAGGGTTACAGGGGGTGACAAGATTGCAGTGGACCTGGGTCATTTGATTTCCAATTGAAAGTGATACATCTTACGTGTGACAATCAAAAATAAATATTTTAGATTTGTAGAAGGAAGGGGGATGACATGACATGCAAAAGAAGATGCTGTGATTAGGGGAGGGGGAGGGGGTGCAAACGGACTGAACAAGGCTGAGACTCAGTTATGATTGAAAGTCTAAAAATTATTTTTGTCACAGATTTATGAGTAAAATTTCCAGTAATCTGTAGCATGAGGTACACATGTACAGCCCATGAGTGTGTACTGTATCCTGAAACTCAGCACAGGATTTATTTTCTTGTTATGACCATTGCCAAATGGATGTGATTGGTTACCTACTGTACAGTAGTCCTGATTAAGTACTCTGATATTGTCAAAATATGAAATTTGTAGCTCGGTTTATTTTAAATGACAAGTATATCCATATATAGATACTATCTGACCTATTGTTGTCTTTAATACCAGCTTATTTAATACCTGGTGACATTCATTTTGTACAATTTTGCTTTGATTTCTTTTTAGTGTTGGAGGCACCGTAGGGGCAATCGTCACATGCCCACTAGAAGTGATCAAAACAAGGCTGCAATCATCCAACACTTCACTCCGTCAGAAATTTCCTGCCTTTTTACCTGGAGGGCAAGTTGTAACGGCTGATTTTCCCCGGTCAATGTCAGAGGTCACATGGAAGCGGTCTTATGGGGTAGTGCAATCTTTGAAGTGAGTGTTATTTTGCATGTGGAACTTGTCAAAAGGTTTAGTTTCCATGGCACACTTTGCCCGATTTCATATAGGTTTTTGCATCTTTATGATACTTTTTGACCAAATTGGAATGAGTTATGGGGTCCGCCCTGCCCCTTGGAGGTCCGCCCTGCCCCTCATGAGAAAAAAAAAAGTTTTTATTTTGTTGACTGAATCTTAAGTATCCTCATAAATGAAATACCTTCCTTACATGGATACAAAACACAGAAGGATAGCATAAGTAGCAAGTGGCCTATTTAGCCATTAGCTATAAATGACTGGTACTGTACTTACTGTATCAGTCAGATTATTCATTCTTAGATGTATGATAGTTAAAATCCCAGAGCTTCTTCACCAGTGGATTGAGCTTTAAGGGGGGCTCCTGGACTTCATGCCAAAAAGATGCAGTGCTTCACGCACATTAATATGCCCCTCAACAAGTCTAATACCCTGCCCCTTTTTAAATCAAGGTAGGAGTCTGCATGTACTAACTTGATTAAAGATAAGAAAACAAATTTACATGCTGAAAACCCTGTATTTGTGAGTAATGTTCCCAAATCTGTATTTTCAAATTGGTATTCATGAACATGATATCATGACATGCGGATGTATGACAATATTTTTGTCTCTTATAAACAAAATCTAAGTTGTGAATGATGTGAAACCCACTGTTCACACTAGGAAATGAAATTTAAAGGGGAATTAGAAATTTAAAGGGGAATTAGAAATTTAAAGGGGAATTATTGGTTTGATCGGATCTGTGAGCACTGTCATGTCCCCCTTTGTTATATTTTCCAGGGGGAATTCTAATCAAAGTGGCGGGATCCCTCATCCCTCACACTAATGTGAACACTGATGACAGCCCTTGTGGGAATCTTCTTTGTAAAAATGTAGTTGGTCCATTTTGGTTTGATGGTTAGTTGATCTGCACATAAAAACTTGGCCTACAGCTTCAGGCTAGTGAGACCACCCTTTAAAAAAGTTATTTGTTTGCAGGAACCCTAATTAAAGTTCCTCATTTGATGTAAATACCATGAATTAGTGCATAAAAGTTTATTAATGTTTAATTTCGCTGGAAAAAAAAATAAACCCCTATCATACTGACCCAATTTCTTGTTGGTTTAGTTGCCTTATGCATATAACAGACCCCTAGCCTGATTTAAAAAGGGGCAGGGTGCTAGATTTGTTGAGGGGCACATTAATGTGGGCACGGAAGCGCTGCATCTTTTTGTCATTAGAGTCCAGGGGCCCCCTTCAGACTTAATCCCCTGGTGAAGAAGCTCTGATGTTTATAGCTATAATACATCTCAGAATGAATATTCTGACTGATAAGTACCAGTCATTAGCCAAACAAGACAATTGCTTACTTTGCTGTCATTCTGTGGTCTGTATCCTTTGTAATAAAGGTTTTCATTTATGAGGCTATTTAAGATTATTAACTTGAACAAATAATAATTTAATCTAAAAAAATAAAATGCTTTTTTATCTTATTAGGGACAGGGCGGACCCCCAGAGGTCAGGGTGGACCCTAGGGAGGCAGGGCGGGCTGCCCCTGTAAAACAGCAAATCTAGGGGTCTGAATTATATAACAAACAATAAATGGATTGCCTCACCACGTTTAGTAATGCATACTAATACTAACATCTCTGCTTCATATAAAGAAAATGTTAATTCTTGAAATTGTTGTGATATACACACATGTAATAATTCAATTCATCATCTCCATCATGTTTCTATTTGCAGACACATATTTGTTACGGAAGGAGCAACAGGCTTGTTCAGGGGTCTTGGTCCAAATCTTATCGGTGTAGCACCTTCAAGGTATGTATGCTTGTTCTGTGGGCCCTAGACATGAGATAGAGAAGTAGTCTGGAAAGATTGTTGGAGATCTAGCGTTCTGTGTGTTGTCTGAATACCGGACTATTTATGTTGTAATTGCCTAAAATCCAAATTTTGAAAGGTCTATGGAAAACGAAGAAGAAAAAAATCACTTGTATTATCTGCGAAACATATAATTGAATACAATACAAAATTCTACATAAGATGATGCAAATGGCTTGTTATGTTTTTGATCAATTATTGATTGTTCATTAAATTTTGGAGATTTTTGGTTTATGCAATTGTGTGATGCATGAACAGAATGGGTCATGCATGAACAGAACTCAAAATATGTAATGTAAATTTGTATGTCACTTTCCTTAACTTCCAAAATTTGAAAATGACCAGAATCAAAAAGATTTGGGAGATGATTAAAAGAGAATGGATTAACGAAAGAAAAGAGAAAGATTACCACTGTTCACTCCAGGAATTAAAATTTGAGGAGGAATTATTGGTTCGATCGACTAATCTGTGCTCTGATATTTTCATGTCATGTGCTGAAGCAATAGGAAATCCCCCCCCCCCCTTCCTTTGTAAAATTTTGAAGGAGGATTTGTGATAAAAGAGGAATCTTTCTATCCCTCTCATTAATGTGAGCACTGAAGGTTTAACACCCATTCCTATATCTCAAAGTTGCACCAAATTTACATACAGTAGTACTACTGCGAATATAAGAAGCAGTAAAGTAGTAACGTAGAAATCAGTTTATAAATGGGACCTTCAGCTCTCTTCCAGTTTTTCAATGTACAGTACATGTAGCTATTGCTGCCTGACCAGGCTGACCCTTGTCCATGGCATGGATTAAAACTGTTACAGCACCTGAAACTATTCTGTTCAGCTGAGGACTTGTTTTCAAGCAAGTGATATACAGTAGTTGCCTAAGTAAATTCTCTGTTTGACTTTGTACTGTTGTTGAAGTGAGACGTGACTGATTGCAAACAGTTGTGAATGGGTTTCATGGGTGCATTGTCATTGTGGATTACAGGTCAATAGGAACCCTTAATCAAAACTTACCTTGTTGGCTGTTCAAGGAAAATATTAAGCACACCACCTTTTCCTGTTTTGTAAAACATGGCCATTGTTAGAAGAATGAAAATCTACCAATTGTTGCATTGGTTTTTCCCATCATTAGAAAGTTTGTTGGAAGGTACCATGTGATCAAATTATCACCTCATGTTGGCAAACGTTGAGAAAGTTGGGTATTGCCTCTCGCTGCTGTTAAAGGGGATGTATGGTGAAAAGGAGTAACAATAGCTTGCATGTACAGTGTACATACTTCATAAACAAGATCACGTTCGCTAATTTATAATTGTATGACATTGGATGAAAGAAAATATATCCAGTGTGTCCAAACAATTTTGCAATTTGTATTCAGTTTTCTGACAATCACATAACTATACATGCATAACTATCTAGTTGAGTATACTGTATAGTGTACTGTATTATGCACTTGTCAGTTGTATGACCCACCCCTACTACCCCTGGCAATGTCAGTCAAAGGTGAGTCATTGACATATGCAATAGTGACTCACATGTGGGTCATTGTACCAAATTTTCAGTCACTATTGTGACTTTGGGGTGGGTCAATTTACTTCAGACCCATTGACTTTGTACAGAGGTGATTGGTTTGGAGTAAGACATTTCACAAAAAGATGTCAAGTCACTTAAGTGACTGAGGGGTGCGTCGATGTACATGTTTTGTCCATCCACTGTGATGCAATGACTCGCCTTGTCTGGGGGTGTAGGGGTGAGTCACACTATTGACAAGTGCATTACGCTCTATTAAATGTGAAACATAACTGGGAAAAAATTAACCAAAATGCAAGATGCACTTTAAATACAGCAATTCAGTATTGGCAACAAAACATAAATTTCACTTCACCCTGTGTTCATCATATATTTTTTTCTTTTTGTAGGTTAAGTTCATGATTGAGTTCAGTGACTTGATTTTGATGTTATAAGTGAACAAGTTAACCTAAATAAGCTTTTTTAATATTCATGAATTGTAGGACCTACAGGAATCATTTGATCTATTTGGAGAAGTTACAAGTATTTAATTTGCTCCATTGCTTACAAGTACAGTAGCTCTTTCAGATGGGTGGTGTATCACCCTGCCCCCTTTTTGTACAAACCCTCTACATGTTGCTCACAAAAAAAAAAAAACTATGAATTTCTACCCTTAAACCCCATTTTTCATTCTGCTTCGGTTTCCCAGTTAATGGTTGTATACAATTCCACTGAACTTCTACAGTACAGTAGTTTATTAATTGATTCATGTCTATTGAAATTCGTGAAACTTCATGTTGTTGAGCCCTGCTATCTTTCCTCAAATGACTCTATTTATTGGCACCTTTCCCCTTTGTAAATATCAAACTACAGAAAGGAGGGAAGGGGGTTAAGGCCTGTTACTTTGATTATGTGCTTCTGTAGTAACTGCTCTACAATGGCAAGATGTTGTTGACATTTACTGTACATATACTGCACAACCCAACCCATAGCATCATATCTCTGCACATTTCCACACTGAAGAGTACAAGCACTGACAGAAAATTTACCTTAAACAGCTTCTATTTTTAAAATGGATTTCTGTTGTCAAAAATGGACTGGAATAAAGCCTTCAAATTACCAATACCATTATACTCCTTTTTTTGGTACTTAATAAATTCTGTGCCAGAATAGCTAACAAAAATTTTGTTTGCTATTCTCGTACAGAGTTTATCAAGTACTACAAAGGAGTATAATGGTAATGTGAAGACTTTGTTCCAGTCCATTTTGACAATAGAATCCATTTTGAAAATAGAATCTATTTTGAAAATACAAGGTGTTCTTATTATAAAAACGTTTAAATCAAAAAATAATAGTCCATTGATTTAGGACAATTTGAAAAAGTAATACAATTTCTATGTTGTATTTTTCAAAGGGCAAATATTTTTGCAAAGAAAACATTCCCATGTAAACAGTCAATTTGCCCTTGTACTTGGCATTCTTCCAGGCTATGATGACAATAAAGTTAACAATACCCTGTACATGGTTGATGTAGAAAGGTGAACTGAAATACACAAACATGCAGTTCCACAGGTCAGGTGCCTGCTGAGCTGCCATGCTTTTAGTGAGTGATGTACTATGTACATTGGATTGTTGATGTCCTGGGAAGGTTTGTTATGAGAACTACTGTAGCTGTGAAAGGTTAAGGTGGGATCATATATTGTGAGGGTATGAATTATATTTTGTACAGTAGAGTAGGCCTTGCATGGTTTTTGCGCACTACGACTGCGGACAAGTTCCAACTCCATCATTATGACTACGATAGCAGAGAAAGGACAAATTCCTACTCC
Source organism: Chiridota heheva (assembly GCA_020152595.1). Taxonomy (NCBI): domain Eukaryota; kingdom Metazoa; phylum Echinodermata; class Holothuroidea; order Apodida; family Chiridotidae; genus Chiridota; species Chiridota heheva. The sequence continues at coordinate 227,575 of JAIGNY010000062.1, read as the reverse complement.
GAGACCACTTTCATGAAATAAAGCTTTTATAACAAAATTTAAAAAAAAGAACATCTGTCCCCTCAAAATGAACTACGACTCCTCCTTTGAGATAATGGAAGACAGAAGTCCATTGGATTCTAAGTTAAAAAAATAAAACAAAAACCAGTTGTAATAAGTATTTAAATCCACTATGAGTTCAATTTGTTTGTAAGTTTGTAATATCAGTATAGGTTTTGCAGTCTCCAGTGCACTTTCCTGCCACATGGCTCAAAATTCTTAGTCGCAACCAAAAAAATTCTTCAGTAAAGTTCATGCTGAAGTTTTCATTGGCAATAAATTTTCAACCAAATGGTATTCTTTTTTTGTTTTGATGACTACTATCACAGAAGACAAGCCCAAAAGTTTCATAGGGCAACACTCGAACTAAAATTAAAAACAAATTTGATAAAATTACTCTCAGTTTTTTTAAGAGGCTGTTAAAACATATAGGCTAGGCCTATATTGCTTACTGATTTCACCTACATTAAATTCTTAACAATAACGTTAGTTCGGCCTAACGTTGGGTCAACACAATTTTTAGACCTACTGCAGCAATGCATTAGCTTGGACCCCTAAAAGTAATAAAATAATTAATTTTGTTTTCAGAATTTGGTTCAAATCAAAACCATTAATTGCGGACAGATGATATTCATCAGAGAAATTACAAGGAAAAAAGAATTAGGCCTACTCACCTTTTTGTTTAGATAATAATTGCAAGTGCCGTTTCTCTGCTCCATACATCAAACAGTACTGCCACTGCACTGGTAAGTGGTAACACTAAAATTACAGTCCAGAGTGAGGCCTAAATGTTACCCTCTCCATGGAAACCATTTTGGCCTTTTAACGTTGCAATTATACAGTCAAATTCACACCATATGAACACGGAATCTTTTGCCGAATTAAGTCCAGCTTGTTTCAGTAAACAAGACTGCTTTTCCTTCACATTAAGCAACAACAACGTACATGATAGAACATATTTTTTGCTTCATAATTTTCTCAATAAGCTCGCGAGTCCATCACGTAGGTGATCATAGAGATTTCTACACCTATTAATAGCGACCGTGATACAAACAAATCATATCATTCCATTGGCTAATGTGTTGGAAACGGAAGATCACAATCTATCGAACAACTGATTGGGATTGCTCATTGGTTGAATGAACATAATTGTAGGCTATTTTTTTTAAATTTATTTTATGTCATTTTGCTGTATATTTCTCCTATTTCTGAACAAATGTGCAACTTCTGCAGATGTGAACATTCCGATTACAATTCCGATCAATTTTAAGAACATTTGAAGGATATTTCCAGTACGTCTCTGATGGGGATCACGAAACAAGAGAAAAACAATGCATGGCCCATGGTCTACTAGAGAGATAGGATAATAACTGTGGATATTAAAGACAAGGTCAAATGGACAAGCAATTCACTGATGTTTTTTGTTTTGGGCTACAAAATTACAGCATTGCATCAGAAGTTTGAAAAGAAACTTTGTAATCTTTAGTTCTAATGATACATTTTTTATCTTCGATTTAATTAATAAATAGGGAAAAGTGTATTTTTTAGCCATATTTTTCAGAATGAGCAAATACAGAGTAGAATGCAGTGGAGTGTATTGAGTTTTTGCAGTGCTTTGTGTATTTACAATGCAAGTTTTACAGTACAAGACAGGTATACAGTATGAGTGGGCTACTGGTCATAAATACTGTAGAGGAAATGAAATTGTTGTTACATTTATTCGAGAAAAAACATCTCATGATCCTCTTCAAGAAAACTCCCTCCAACACATAACCTTCCTCCGCAGTAGCAGCTTATTCGACCTGATCTAATCCTTATCCACTCTTCCTTTTTATTGCATCTTTATACTCTTATTTCATTTTTCATATTTAATCTCCTCTTCTTCATACTCCCCCCCCCTCCTCAGTGCTGTTGACGATTAGCGATTCTCCCCCCCCCTCCTCAGTGCTGTTGACGATTAGCGATTATCGCTAATCACTCGCAACCCTTCAAGAACGTATAGTAAAACTTTGAAACGATTAATTACAAAAATACTATATGGGTGGCCTAGTGTACAGTGACAATTAAGAGCACTGAAAAACATTGTAAAATATTCAAAAAAATCATCTAAAAGGTTTGAGCTATATACTGAAAACAAACCTCTCTATGCTTAAAATGCATGAAAAAGGGCAATAAAAATGAAGCTTATTCCTTCATTACCTTTATTATCGGTTGTTTATTTCTTTCTTTTCATGACCAGAACAAAATTTAACTATAAAAATTGTTGGTGCACAGACTTCAGAACTAAAAACTAAAATTTATAGGCCTTAACGAATGCTGTAACTGGGTTACGGTCTGTACATAAATCCTTTTGTGGAAGACTAGTTGGAAGTTCAGACTGCCAGAAATCAGCAACATTTCTTATGGATATCTTATTTCTACACCTTTCTGAATGTCTTCCAAACCAAGGATCTTTAATTCCAGGTAGTTTTTTCAGCCTAATGGATAATTTCAAGACATGATATTTGGATTTGGTAAGATTCTTGGCCTATTTTGTGGTCAGAAGATGCATGGTATGTTTGTGTGGGAACTGGACCAGTTCCACGAAAAATTCTCTTTTACTGATTTTTGGGTGAAGCTTGGTTGCGAATAATCGTTAAACGCTCAAAAATGTTGACGATTAAACGTTTAGTAAATGAATCGCAAATCAACAGCACTACCCCTCTCTTTCTCTCAACCTTCTCAATCCTAACTCTTGCACCATAAAGTTTTAACACCCTCTTGGCACATTTGACTCTGCCTGGCTCAGTGCCGGTAAACACCAACAAACAAACAAACATGATCCTGTAGTCGATGCAAGCTTTCAGTATTTGCAGAAGATTTTTCCAAACATTTGTATTATTCTTGTTGTATACATTTTATAATGCGTTAAAATGTACATAAAATTTATAATACATTCAAAGACTTAAAATGTAATGTCATTTAGACATATACATTCTCCTAGTACAGTATATGTTACAACAATATTGATTCAGTTTTCCCACAAAAGAAATGACATCAGCATATAAAAATGAACCAGCATGATTATGGTTTTGCCTGCATTCACTATCTCCACAATTGATTAGTTAATAACTTGTTCTGCATTCACTGTCTCCACAATAGATCCCCAGCCTTAACTTTGTTTAGGCAATGCACATTAGTTTAGTAGTCAGCCTTGTCCAATGGAAGTTCAAAAGAAAGAAAATAGTATTAAAGACAGTGTTCAAAAATCATATTCCCTTAAGGAGATCTTCAAGTTTAAATCTGTTTTATCTGTGTAGAAATGACTGGTGTACTACTGTAAGTCTACTATGGAAAGTTGGGTTCTTCATCCTCACATTCTTAACAAGTGTTAATGTATTTTAAAGAAAGTTTGTTCAAGTTTTTCACTAATTAAATAATTTTTCCTCCATTGTTTTTTTCTTCAGGTGGTATAATATAAATACCCTTAGTAAATTCAGTTTTACTACTTTTGTAACATATCTCATGGTTTTCAAGCCACAAAATTGCAGGATAATTATGATAGAATATAAACATTTGAGGGAATCTGAGGCTATGTCATCATAACTAGTCTGATTTCAGTCATTTTTACACTAATGATACCAAACTTTAAACTTAAATTTTTCATTAACTGAATAAGATTTTTGAATGCTTCCTACACTTGTTTTGTTTCTTTTGAAGCCCTCTTGCATATTTATGATAAGACTTGAGTGACCCTGAACTAATCATTTAAGAATATATTGACCTGGCTGCTTGAGAAAATCCTGGATTTGTAACAGACAAAATAATATCATGCTATAAATAGATATACACAAGTAACTTATTGATTGTTTTTGTGTAGAAGTCTTAGCTTTGTACAGTGTAGTGTACTGTCTGTGTTTGGTGGGTATATATTGCTGGTTGGATGCCAAAGCAGGTTGGATCTTAATGTATGTGGGTATTATGTCACACCTCACAGTGTACAGTTGCATTACCTATACAGTATTTCCTGTAATGGATGAGGTTATAATAGGGTTGAGTAGAGGTAATGTTTGATGAGTTTGTGTTGGAGCCCAATTTGGGGGAGAATGATATAAGTGCTGATAAGTATGATGAAATGAGATGTTGTATGTTTTGGTTCAGTGTGTTTAACCCTTAAAAGTCCACGCGGTTGTGTCACGGTTTCAACAAATTATTTTGCTTTGTCAAATAGGCTCACAGCAGTGATCCTGGTATCATTTAAAAGAGCTTGAATAGTTTCTTCAGAAAATGTAACTGATCCAATTCCAGTCTAATTTTGTCTACTCTTACCACCAATATCCTTTTTGGTAAAAGTAACTCTGGAACGCAGTACACCTACCACACCCCAAAAATATTGTGATGAAGTTAACATCACATTCTTTCAATTGAAAGCAAAAAGAGAAACTACTCCCTCTTTCTGTATGCCAATATTTGAGTTTAAAAACAAACCAATGTACTGAAGCATAGGCAGTCTGGTGTAGCAGATAGTATGCGAGCTGGCAATGTGCACGCCCCAGGCGTGCAAAATCCCGGCTGTGTGTGCGGCTTTGTTTTTTATGAGTAATTACAGTGGGGATCATTCATTGTTTTATTTTTTTACGGAGGTTATGTTTTTGCCCCTGTTTGTTTGTCATTAAGACATCTTAAGAACTAATGATTGGATTGTGATTAAAATTGGTGCGTGGTTTTGTTTCTGCTGAAAGACGGAAGTGCCAAAAATTTGGGACATATTGGAACAGGGGAAGGGTGCAAGTGAGTTTGTCTTTTGCCAGTCATCAAAATATCTCAAGAACTGATGACTGGATTTGGATTACATTTGGTGTGTGGTTTTGTTCCTGCTGAAGGATAAAGTGAATAACATTTTAGACATTGGAACAGGAGAAGGGTACAAATGGGGGGTGGGAACATGTTTGCCTCTATTTGTCTGTTTGTTTGTCATCAAGATGTCACAGAACTGATGGTTGGATATGTATTAGATTTGCTGTGTGGTTTTGTTAATGCTTAAGGAAGAAGTTATTAAAATTTGAGACATTGGAACAGGGGAAGACTGCAAAGGGGGAGGGGGGGGGGGACATTTTGTCTGTCATCAAGATATCTCAGGAACTGATAACTGGTTTTGTTCCTGCTTCAGGAAAAACTGATTAAAATTTGGGATATATTTGAATAGGGGAAGGGAAAAAAATGGAGGAGTGTCGATATTTTAGGGCAAGATTTATCAACACTTAATTGAAACTTTCCAATTGGAATGTGCTGAACAATGAACTCATGCCATGAAAGAAAAGCCAATTAATGAATTTTCTGGACTCAAAGAAAATCAAGTGAAATGGTCTCTGGTATCAATGAAATCATAACAATTGGTTTCTGCATTGAATGAAAATGATGGAATGTGAATTTACCCCTGTATCTACCCTGAATAGAGCTCAAACAATGAATGCTTAGCCTGAATTAAACTGAAAACAATGATCACAAGTGATGATCCTCAAGTGTTTAGAATGTAAATGACAATAAGGATCAACAGTGAGAAAGAGATTGTTTGGGGTTATAACTTGGTGGGTCAAGGGTTTCTGAGGTAGATTGTATTCCAATGGGGATGAACAAGGGCAGAAGTATGCCCTCTGCAGAGTGCTATAATTTAGTTTTCATTGTTTTTGCATGTTTTGCTTTAACAAAACAAAATTAGATTGGTATCATTGGAAAGAAACTTTCACAAACAATATAAATATGTAAAAAAAAAAAAATCATTTTGATTATTCACAAGAAAAAATACAAGCTACAAAAAATTTGCCTAAAATTGGCCTAAATTGGCCTAAAATTTGCAAATATGCATATTTATGTCAATATTTTTATTTTTTGACCTTTCTATTGAAAAGTTTTTTGTCTTAGTATTCATATAAACCAAACTTTTAGTGATACAAAACGAAAGGGAAAGATTCAAAGAAAAAAAAAAATCCCTATTTTTTTTTTTTTTTTTAACCCCTGGGACTGTAAGGATTCATGTTGTCGTAGAAAGTTTAGCTTTTGATCCAGATATGATCATCCTGTAAAATTTGTATCAATTTCCTTTGAAGTGTAAAGATTTGTAGTTTGACGAGGGCAGAGTAACTAACATGACATGTATTGCTCTGAGTACACTGATGAGAACTTGAAGAAATCAATCTTGTTAGAAAATTGAGGTCTTCCTTCGTGGGTGGGTATGTGATTATGAGTGAGAAATCACGCGAGGAATATTGTTTCAAACACAAACTATTGAATGAAATCTTTCTTTAATTATAGAGCCATCTATTTTGGAGCTTACGCCAACACCAAGAGCTTTCTGAATGATAGGTTAGAACCAGAGACAGCCCTCGTCCACCTGCTATCTGCTGGGACCGGAGGTAGGTTATTCTTCCTGATGTTTAAGGGGTACGGGTGACAGCTCTGTTTCTGATATTGTGCTTGTGTGATGTAGATTGTTGTTGCTAATACATTGTTACTGTTGAATCCATCTGGCATTGTTCAAAGGCTTATCTGGTTATCTTGTCTGCTCTCTTTTCTCAGGATTTATAGCCAGTACCTTGACCAATCCATTATGGCTGGTAAAAACCAGGTTACAACTTGAAACTGGGTATGTATAAACAATTACTAAGCTTACAGGTTTTTTTGTAAATGCCCGAGACATTTTTTAAGTCTTTGTCTAAAATGAAGTCTTTGTTGATATGGTAGTCTTTTTACACTTCTTGCTGTGCAGTACTTGATGTTAAACACATTTTAAATTGTATTATTTGTCTATGATTTCTCAAGCTATTTGTCTATGATTTCTTTATTGTGGGATTGGGGACTTGGACCAAAAACGTTAAAGGATTAGTTCAGTGGTCAAGCATGTCCATCTTATATGAAAGAGGATTTCAAAAGAAAGAAAATGGTGAAGAAAGCATTCAAAAGTCTTATTCTGTCAAGGAAATATTCAAGTTTAAAGGATTAGTTCAGTGGTCAAGCATGTCCATCTTATATAAAAGAGGACTTCAAAAGAAACAAAATGCATGAAGAAATCATTCAAAAATCATATTCCGTTAAGGAGATATTTAAGTTTAAGTTTGGTATAATTTTTGTTAAAACAACTGAAATCAGATTAATTGTGTTGTCACAGCCTCAGATTCCTCAAAGTCTTTATGTATTTTAAAGAAAGTTTGTTTAATTTTTTCACTAATTATTTTTCCTCAAGCTTTCTTCAGGTGGTATATTATAAATACCCTTCCTAGATTCAGTTTTAGTACTTTTTTGACATGTCCCATGATTTTTAAGCCACAAAATTGCAGGACAAATTATGATAGAATACATAAAGACCTTGAGGAATCTGAGGCTATGACATCACAACTAGTCTGATTTCAGTCGTTTCTACACAAATGATATCAAAATTTAAACTTGAATATCTCCTCAACGGAATAAGATTTTTGAATGCTTTCTTCACCTTTTGTTTCTTTTGAAGTCCTCTTTCATATAAGATGGACATGCTTGACCCCTGAACTAATCCTTGAAAGCACATCAATCACCATAGCAAATATTCAGTTTTCTTTTTCTTTACCCCAAAGGATTAACAGAGAACGGTTAAAACTTCTATTTAGAATATAATAAATTGTTCTCTACGCCTTGCATTTCCAGAACCTTTTGCTAGTGTAACAAGCATTATCATGTTCACCACAGTTAAAGAGATTTGTTGTGTCCTCCATTGTTCAATTTTTTATATAACTTATTCATGATAACATGAATGTCAATCGGCATTTGAGAACCCATGAATATTTTGTTCTATGTACTCCTGTGATAACGATTGACAATGTTTGATCTGTTTAGATCAAGCGCTCGAAATTAACGTAGGCCCGCTAGCCCGGGGCAAGTGACACTTACAACCGGGCTAGCTCAAACTGATCTTTCTGAGCCCGTCGGGCAAGTAACCAGAAAAAATATATACCTTAGACTTTTCAAAAATACATTATTACACATCACTTACACAAGCCAAAATGCATAATTGTCCACTTCGATAAGGTTGAAAAGCCATAATTAACGAAAAACTTTACAAAAGATTATACTTATTTACCGTTACGTTGTCACAACTACTACCGCACACAATACACGCACACACTGTCAATGTGAGTTGAAAGAAAAGCATTGAGTAGTTTATCATGCTCAGAGATATTTACCTAATATCCATTTACTTCTGATGGAAAGAGAATGAATTCTTGAACAAAAATTTCCTGCCAGTCACTTTGTGGTTGAGGCATTTTCCTTTAAAATGAAGAAAAGTAAGAGAGAGACTGGAAAATTCATGGCAAAATTTCCATCCAAAAGGACAAAAAAAAATGTAAGTGTATAACAGAGGAGAAGGTGAAAGCTTATAAGAAAAAAAAAAATAAAAAGAAAACCCTTCCCAAACTTTTTATTGATAACCATGCACATTATTGTTGTGAAATCATTATGTTTGTATATCCAAAAAATGTTGGGCATGCTAAGCATCCATGAATATTTCAATAAAGAAGATGCAGTAAAAATAAAAAGCTAGGAAGGAAGTACATATTCTCCTTGCTCTCCTGAAACAAATTGTTTTGACAGAATTCATAAATAGATCAGTCTGTTAAAGGTACCATGTTTCTGTTGTTTTTTTTTCCTCAAAGGAATGCAACTTACTCCAATTCAATCCAGTGTGTAAAACACGTTTGGCAGAACGAAGGTTTGAGGGGCTTCTATCGAGGAGTTACGGCATCATACTTTGGTATCTCAGAAACCATGATTCACTTTGTCATCTATGAGCAGATCAAGGCTTGGCTGAAGAACCACAAGGCCTACAGTAACAACACACCAACAGCCAAAGATTTTGTGTACTTCATGGGTGCTGCAGCTACCTCAAAGACAATTGCCTCCACAATAGCATATCCACATGGTAAGTTCCGGAAATGTGATTTAGCTAGGCGCTGATGAACATTTGTTGTTCTACTGGATATATCTTACCCCTGTTGATGGGTATGGTCTTTATGGGTTAGCCCGGGTAAGATTGCAAGTGTGATGTGTTTCTTTGTTTGTTTGATGTATACGTGATATGGTTATACAAAAGAACAATACAAAGTAATCGGGCTGTAATTCTCAATTCTCATTCACTAAGTATGTGTGTGTGTGTGGAAGAAGGGGGGGGGGGGGTATAAGGCACTTTTATTTAAGAATGATAGGGCAATTAAATTAAAGCATAGTGGAAAAGCATCTGATTTTCAATCAGAGATCTAGATTAAATCTTGGGTCAGGTCGTTATTTCTTGCTGCTCTGCATTTGCAGGGAAGTTCTCTAAAGGTTCACGTGCAGAGAGAAAGAAGAAAACATTGCATGATGAGCATATATTTTAAGTGTCTCATTTAGCAATCATTTATAAACAAAAAGTACTGTAACCGTAAGAAATACTAATTGAAAAACCTATTATCTACAGGGAAATAATTGATGATGGGTGTGAAAGATAATTTTCATTACGGAATAATCACATAAGTATCTTACATTTGAATGGCAGGAACACTTATCAAGTCCCAAAATTACCTATTTCACAGTTAATGTTTAATTCTATTTATTTTAGGTCACAGTGCTTAGCTATTAGTGGTCTAAATTGAAGTATGAGACCCATGTTGTTGTTATGTTAGTCAGTTGAATTTTTGAAAGTTTGTACCAATGAACTTCAAACTGTTGTCAATTAGTGATTTTCCTTTTGTTGTCAATTAGGTTTTTGTCCACATGAGTTTTAAACTTTATTCTTATCTTAATCAAGTGTTTGTTTGTCCCAGGCCTCAAGCTGTTATTGTTTACATTGTAAACACATGAAGGCATGCACTGACTGGCCTAAAATCTTTAAACAAACTAATTTAGTTGGCTTCAGTCATGTGTTTTGTTCAGTTGCAGAACTCATGATTTCTTAATTGTTTTAGGAAGTTTACGCTCCTTAATAAGAGAGTAAGGTGAAATGTTAAACCCCACTCAATCTACCAGAGCATTTGAGATTACAGTGTTATTTTAGGGAATTTTTTGGAAGGGGGCTTTTTGGTAAAGGCTTAAGATCTGAAGGGAAACAGAAAGAACAAGCAAGCTAGTGCGACATATGCATGTTATAACTCTTGTCATGAAAAACATTTGTACATTCAAAACATTCAAACGAAGGTCAGTTAAGTTCAATATTTACAAGTACACAATTAAACAGAATGCGCCAACTTTTGTCTGGCATATTTGGTTACGACAAGCCCTTGATTTTCGGTAAATTTGCCGTCGCATGTACAGGGCACTGCGTAATGAACATGGCACTGCGCGCTATCGAAGCTTGCATTGTTAACACACACACACACTGTGTAGGGCTACCTCGCTAAAATGAATGAAAATTGCACTTAAAATACTAAAACATTAAATAATCAGACTATTATAATCATAAAAAATATTAAGAAAAGTTCATACCCAATCCTTGTAAAATGTTGATTGTTGAATCATGAAATTTAGGATAACAATCCAAAATAAAATAGAAAATACTTTTGTTTATTGTATCCAAACTTTCATGAGGTCTTATTGAACTTTGACCAATTGTCAACAATTATATACTACTATTCAGATCTCGAACACGCCTGTTTTTGTACAGTATAGTAACTTGACTTGCAGATACACAATTAACACTGTATATAGGAAAGTAGAATCATAGCTATTAATATTGTTGACAATTGACAGCCTACATTCAAAACAACATCAAAACTTTCACGTACGTGTACAGTGTATGTACATCATGTATAGTAAGCTTGGGCGATATTTACCTTCAGACAATATTGATATGTCACTAGATATATCGATAATATTAAAATAACGATGTGCAAATTGCAAATAATATAACTGTTTTGTACCAGGTAATATTGCTCCAGCACAAAAAATGGAAAGTACAAAATTTTGTGGAACTTGTTGGTTTATACAGTAGCTTTTTTGTTAATGAAAACGGGCCAACTTTACCTTTGAATGCTAGGTCCCACTTACTTGTTTTGAATTTTCTACTGAAAGGACATCATTTTTATACTCTTTTTTGAAGACTTTTACATTCAGATTCAATAAATATTTATAGAAAATGTCCTCTGCTACTAAAAATTGGACGAGTCTGCTTAGAAATCTACACACACTGTTTGTACTTGTGCTGCTTACTGTACAGAAAGTCTGATGTGTGAACAGACAAATTAGTGGGAAATATCTTTTAGTTTTGAGGATAAAATTTACTTTCAGGTGTCAATTAAGGGCTTTTCCACATAAATTTGGGGATGTGGTATTTCTTTTGAGGAATTTAGAAGCGATGTTTTTAAGGATTTAAATTCTCATTGATTGCAATTGCTCAACCATTACAAATCATGAAAGTTAACTTATATTATTGTGCAATGTCCATAGCGGCCTTTACATAAAGAATACAGTACTGTATGTCCGGAATTAAGAATTTCCTGCCTGTGGAACATACTTTTAGGTAATATTTATTAAAATAATGATGACTTAATCAACTCTTAACATTACTGACTGCCTGCAACTTTAATTTTATTACAAATTACACACTTTTTGTGGCTGTATAGTGAGGAAAGGCGCATGTTTGGTTGTCATGTTAACTTCATTATTAGTTCATGTATAGTACAATATCGGTGAAAAACATCGATATATCGATATGACCCTTAAACTCAATATCGACCATATCGATATGGGTCAATATAGAATAATATTGAAGTATCGATATATTGCCAAAGCTTAATGTATAGGGCCTGTGTACTAGCTATGTTCAGTATTGGTACGGGCATGTTGAATCATGTAAGTCTCCTAATTGTGTCAATTATCTTTTATGTATAAGTAATTTAAAATAATTTCTGTGTGAAGTAAAACTTTCAATCGCATGAGAGAGGTAAGATGTTCATGATTTTCATTTCAGTTAATGAAGATCTCTGACGTAAAATTTCACATGCTATATCTAAATCTTACGACGCAGGTCCAATCTGTGTCGTAAGAAATTTCAGCCATAGCATAATATACGACAAATTTGTCGTTAACGCGATCTCTGGTTATATCTCATGTCATGAAAAATATTGCATGTCAAGTCATTGCAAAATTCTTATTTGCTGGCTACATATTGTAAGATAAAAATTGTTTGTCATTGTTTACATTGCAGAAGTTGCAAGGACAAGATTACGAGAGGAGGGCACCAAATACAGGACATTCGTACAAACTCTTGGCACAGTGTTGAAAGAGGAGGGGTTCAGGGGCATGTACGGTGGACTTTTTACTCATCTCACCCGTCAAATCCCCAATACTGCCATCATTATGGTCACATACGAGGTGGTCGTGTATTCATTAAACAAGATTTGAAAGGTTTTTGGAAAAATAATCGTGAAGGTACAATAACGGGTACATATTGAGAATGAGATTTCATATGACTGATGAGAGACGTTTCTGATGGCAGAATATGTTGGTGATTTCACGGATGGGAGTGGAGATGTGACTTCATCTGTTCAGTGTCATGCAGGATAGTCATTGAGGAAGAGAACAACCAGAGCACTTTGATTTGATCTTTCTGACTGATTAATACAAGAGTAGCTGAAAGTGTTGGTGTATAGAATGGTGGTTGTATTAATGCAAACTGTTTACTGGTTTATTTTTAGTATCATCAGGCAATTTAGCAGTATGTTATATGCTTTGCAATAAATAAACTATAAGAAAGCAAAGCTTTACAACAAATTGGTTAAGGCTTGATTGGGATTGTATTCTAACATAAGGTATATAATTCAGAAGCTAACCCTAAAAGTAAGGAAATAATTATTTTAAGCAAAACACATAGCATATTTTGAAGTTTAAATACAGAGGTGCCTCCCACTCCCCCTTCCCCCTCGTCCCTTTCCCCTATAAATGTATGGGTTGATAAAATATATTTAAACCAGAATGACGAATTAGCACCAAAAAAAATGGTCATCATCATAATTTTCTGGTAGGTTGCCAACTTTGATATCAAAAGGTAGACAATTGGGCAATATTTTGCACGAAAAGGGGTCTTGTTCGGGCAATACGCACTTGCCTCCAGGGAAAAAGTTTGTATTGTATCAGTTTCTTATAGCACACAAATTTTACATTGTCTCCTTGTGTGCCAGTCAAATCCTTTGGGCTGCAGCTCAAGATCAGCACCCTGAACTTGTCTGGACCGGGATGGGAAGGGATGAACACTGCGTTTTTATGCTTTTCTTTTTTGATTAGTGATCAGAGAACCAAGCAGGATGTTACTGTCCTACCATTGGGACTGACAGCTTAAAGAAATATTCCCATGATTTTTTTTTTTTTTTTGTAACCTTTCATTTAAAAAACAATTTAGTACAAAAATCATCATGTTGATATGTTATTCCTACCAGGAGAAATCAAATTTTGAAGGTTCACAAAAAATGCCAATAAATCAATAGGAAAAGGCTCAGTTTGACATTACAGCAAGACATTCTCCCACAAAAGTTATGTATTTCATCAAAATCTATCACCTTTTTTATTAGTAAAACCTGCTAGGAAAATAAATTGATGGAAATTAGGTATTTATATACATTGCCAAATATTCCCTAATCCAGTAAATTTGGGAAATTGTTTCTAATCATAAAGAAACAACCAATTATAGTTCAAAGAAAAACAAACATTTGCAATGGAATTTTCTCTCTGACATTATCAAACACTGATTTATCATACTGTACAAAAACTTTAAAAATGCAATTGGGAAATCTTTAAAACTCCATATCTCCTGACTGATATCAACTTGATTTTTGTACCAAATTGGCTCTAAAAGTACGCTCTTTGAAATAAAATTTTACAAAAAACCATGGGAGTATTCCTTTAACGTCCCCTCTGGAGGATGGCGAGCGCCATTCAGCCATTGCCGCTTCCCTCAACAGCTGAATTAGGAGCAGAAGCTGTAAACGACGTATTGTGATTTAACGTTAGGTGTGTCTGTCTGCATAGCTGTGGAAAAATGGCTTAAACCTGACCGAGGCTTGAACCCGGTACCTCTACCATCTCAGTCGTGCACTCTACCAACTGAGCCACCTACTCCCAAGGAAAATGTTGCAACCATGGATGCACTTATATGCATCCTCTTCACCACCTTTGCATTAAAATATTTCTCTTGTACTGTAGTATGTCTTTAGAGAAGCTGGCTGCACATTTTGCTGTAAATTGGTATATCTTTCCTTTTTGCCCTTCTCAGTTGTGCCATTCCAGTTCAGAATACCAGAACTGACGCCAAAAAAAACTATACTATTAAGGGACCAACTGTTTTGTGGGACCGACTTTGTATGACGCAAGACTGACTTTCAGGGTGTCTTCTGGTCTCATTACCCCTGACCTCACTTCATGAATATCCACTCCCTTCTTCCTTAGTGGTTTCACCCTAACTGGTATACTATTTTACAGGTAGTGGTGGGGGTTCTAGAGTTTGAAGGTGAGGTTGGGATAAGAGAGATTAGGAAAGAACAAAGTGGTGATGATGTCTATCGTAATTATCCTCTTTGTTGCTGGGTCGGTATTTTCTCTCTTATTATTAAATAACAAAAATGGTCAAAGGTCAATTTAGAAATCAGAAAAATGTCTTATGATTGAAGGGGGCTAATAAGATGAGATGGTTGGAGGTAGTAAGAAAATTTTAGACAAGAGAGTTGTGGAAAACTAAAATTGAATGAGCATTTTGTTGGCCAAGTATGCAAGTTATTAGAAGCACAGCTGTTATTAACATGGGCTTCAAGATGAACTTCAAGGAATAACCTGGCTAGTGCACAATGTTATGATATGTTTCTTCAAGAAGTTCTTGAAGAGAAATCTCTGCCTTTTTTTTTTGCTTTTATCAAAGAAAAATATGGATAAAGAGAAACAAGGCAGATTTGCCAAGATGCTTTTTACAGGTATGTTATAGGTATTTTTTATAAGTATATCTCAATATATAATTAACTCAAAATAATGTATATTTTGTATTACTCAATGCAAGGGATTGTCTTGACCAAGTTTTAGAAATCATGTTTCGAGTTGTTTGTGATTGATATGTAGCTGCTGTGTTTATTCATGAATGGTGTCACATTTTATGATGGATAGTGGTAGGTGGTAAACCTTCCATGATAACAGTGTTCACATTTAGGTGCAGGATTGCCACACACATTATCCAATTCCCCTTCAAAGATAATTAAAGGGGGGGTCTATATTTGGCCTTTTTTTGTTAAAAATGTGAAATTTCCCTCCCCTTTTTGTAAAAATTCCCCCCTCTCAAAAAAAATACACAATGGGGAAAATCCCCCTCCCGCCTTAAATTTTTAACTCTAAACGCAGTGCGAACACTGCATGGTAACATTTTACAACCAAACAAAACATTTAAATTTGTAAATCAATTTTATTTGTGACTTGTGCTCCTGATCTATAGAACATCACTTCATTTTCTTTGATTAGTTTCATTTGTTCACATACAATAATAACGTCCATTTGAACCCATCATTCCGTAAAAGTTTTGGGATGTTACAATTGATGGATTAAAAAAATTACTGCCACTTTCTTTTTTTTTTTTTGTTCCCAGGGACCAGCATTCTTAAGCTAACTATTATTTAGATGTAAAGTCTAGATAAAGTAGTATTATTTTGCATGTTATATTGTTAAAATTGTTTGACTTTTTTACTTGAATTTCTGTTAAAGGTCTGCAGATTTGAAGAGTCAATTTGAGCTATATATAAGGTCTACATAAAGTATTATTATTTTGCATGTGATATTGTTAAAATTGTTTAACTTTTTCACTTGAATTTCTGTTAAAGGTCTGCAGATTAGAAGAGACAATTTGAGCTATATATACTGTTGAGAAATTCATTGAAAACCATGCTTTTTTAACTTATCAAAAAGCTGAAAATGTTTAATGAAATATTGTGCTTCTCAGAAAAAAGGCTCTAATTAGAATTAAAAAAAAAATTATTAGAAGGTTGTAAACACCTTAAATGCAAGTGACCATAGAACTTTTGAAGATTACAAGAGATAAGTCAGTCTGCGAAATCTAAAAGTAGGGGATGAAATATCTCCAAGAAGTAGGGGATAGAAAAGCTAGGAAATTATAAACATAAAATTGAATTAAACTGGTCAAATTAAAGAAACTTTTGGTCAAAATATTTAAAATTTTGGTGAAATATGTCAACACATTTCCCAAATCACAAAAAGTTCCTCAAAATCGCCTAAAAACTTTTTTTTAAAGAAAATGAAGGAAATTACCTTAAATTTTAAGAAAGTATCCCGAAAATGAATGTAAAATTGAATGAAAAGCTGGTTAAATTATTTTCAATTCTGGTCAAAAATTGTCTACACTATCCTCGAAAATTAAGTAAATTTCTTGAAAATTGAACAAAATTGCCTTAGAATTATCAACATTTCTCTAAAATTGTCAAACAATTCATCAAAATTATAAAAAAAAAGTTCCCGAAAATGAATGAATTTTCCAGAAAATGCCAAAAATTGAACAAAATTTCCCACGAATTATCAAAAAATTCTCAAAAATTGTAAGGAGAGTTTCTGACAATGAACGAAAATAGACAATGAACGAAATTTCCAGAAAATTGTCTCAAAATGAAAGAACTTTCCAGAAAATTGTCTAACAATTCACCAAAATTGTGAGAAAGGTGCCTGAACTTTAAACAAAATTTCTTAATTAGCAAGGACGTCAGTGATGGAACTTAACCTTGCCCTCCCCCCCCCCCTCCCATCCCTGAGAGGTGACCCTTGTCACACCTCTGCCTAACACTATATGTACCAATGTGGCTGGTAGTTAGTACAGGGTTTAATATCAATGTGATGGTGCCTTTTATTTTCTCCATTTACTTCTTCAGCCCCCCCTTCTCCCTCCCACACACTTCAAAAATTGCTCCACGGTCCCTGCGTTATGATTCACAAGGGTATTGTTTTATGCTTAATAATTTACGCTGTCACATTTGTTAGTTGCTTATCTTAGATCTATATAGCAATTTGTATATTGGTTAAAAGAGTATGCAAACCTGAGCAGATTAGTTTTTGAAGCTTAACTCATTTAGTTTTCAAGTTATAACTGAGCAAAGTTAAATCAACTTTTAATTGATGTTAAATTTGTGATGTATAATTGGGCATACAGCTCAAAATCTTAATGTACATTGTACAATAATGGTTAAATTTCTTTCCAAAATCTCAGTCCTTGAATATGATTGGAAAAACTATGCCTGCTGGAGTTTGATTGAGGGCTGGAGTTTGATTGGGGGCTGAAGTTTGATTAGGGGCTGAAGTTTGATTGGGGCTGGAGTTTGATTGGGGCTGAAGTTTGATTGGGGGCTAGAGTTTGATTGGGGCTGGAGTTTGATTGGGGCTGAAGTTTGATTGGGGGCTGAAGTTTGATTAAATAAGGGCTGAAGTTTGATTGGGGCTAGAGTTTGATTGGGGCTGGAGTTTGATTGGGGCTGAAGTTTGATTGGGGCTAGAGTTTGATTGGGGCTGGAGTTTGATTGGGGCTGGAGTTTGATTGGGGCTGAAGTTTGATTGGGGCTAGAGTTTGATTGGGGCTGGAGTTTGATTGGGGGCTGGAGTTTGATTAAATAAGTTTGATTAGGGGCCAAGTTTGATTGGGGGCTGGAGTTTGATTGGGGGCTGAAGTTTGATTGGGGGCTAGAGTTTGATTGGGGGCTGGAGTTTGATTGGGGGCTGAAGTTTGATTGGGGGCTGAAGTTTGATTGGGGGCTGAAGTTTGATTGGGGGCTGAAGTTTGATTGGGGGCTGAAGTTTGATTGGGGGCTGAAGTTTGATTGGGGGTATGGTTAAGGCTTGAAGCTTTTGATCAGAATTTGCTGCAGCACCTCAGAAATGTATGATACCCAATCTGTACAGTCTTAAGTTCAGTTTCTAGAGTCATCAGCCTGTCGATGTTTGAAATGTAAATTGGAAGAAGAAGAAGATACAACACTTGAACAATAACACTGATATACCAAGGTCACCCGCAATACATCAAAAATTGCTTACAATTTTTTCTCTTTAAAACTGCATTTGATTGGTTGAGAGACAAAAGGAAAATTTCCCCCAGCAATTGAATGGTGCGAAGTACTTACAAAATCATGTTTGGCTAAACTTGGTTTGAAAAGGTTTATAGAAAGTAATAATTCTTGAACTTTGATCAGAAATAATTGTGTCAAAAGTGTGAAAGCTATTCTACAGATAAGTAGATAGTTTTTTGCATACATGTTACCTTTTCACATACAGGTCACCTTTTGCTTGTCCCTTCTTTGTATCAATTTCTTCCCCAAAGTTATTAATTAGTCATCTTTGTTTTAAGCAGAAACACTTGTAAATTATTTTAGGTAAACTTGAATAATCAGTACTGGTGCTCAAAAATACTTTAGCACTTATGTGAGATAAACAACAACAAAAACAAAAAAAATGACTTTATTCAGTGTGTAAATTGTATTATGGTAAACAGTATTCCTTTCATCATTGTGAAAAATCTCAAAATTGTAGCATTTGCTTTTTGTTCTTTAAAAACTTTTTTTATTAATAATCCGGAGGTTTTTAATGGTAGTTTGGTAGCTTTTCATCAGCATATTCCTGTATGGGACTACAAAAAAAGAAGCTCTTTGTGTGGAATAAATTCCTTTTAGTCCTGACTCACACTATCTACTCTAAGAGCGTGGTATTACTCTTTGATACAAACGTAAATATCTTACTCAAATATCACATTTCTTGCTTTACTCTTAGTGTCAGAAATAATTACAATTGCTTCTTACAGAACCCCGACTGACCATCCGTGGTCTTTGTTACACTTAGCTGAAGGTTAGAAGTTAACAGTTTCTGTATTATGTTTTGTGGGGAGGGGGGAAAATCTCAGGTTTAATTTTCAGATTGTTGTAAGGGTTCTAGAATGTTTTGTGTGAAGCAAGGAAGGAGATGAATGCTGTATGGAACTGATGATCTAAGAAGGGGGAAAACGGATGAAATTATTAATCAATATATACTTTTCCAGGTATTTGGCAACTCAATTTTGATATAAATTTAAAGGACCAGAAAACTCTTCTAATGCAGCATGCTGGTTTCAATTTTAGCCATACTTTCTGGGGTGAAGGGAAGAATTCTGTCTCCCTTTTAACCCCCATTTTTCTTGCTGCAGCCCAGCCCCTTAAGGCTCTTAAATTGTTTAAATGAAGATGTAGCATGATTTTTGGAACTTTTGCAGAATGGTTTTTTTAACTTTACGTGTATAGTTCTATATTGCAAAGAATAGCTATCAAAACCTGCGCTGACTTCGGGCACATGAATGTATATGTTCTATGAACATGGTTCATGTTAGTATTTCAAAGCGAAATGTTATTTGTAAATATTTTATACATAAAATGAAATAATAGATATTTGAAAGTGATACAAATGTTTTCTTTGTTTTCTCTCATGTTACTTCTACAGAAAGAAGCACATGTACCATAGCTATCTGTCTATTCCCTGCCCTCCCTCATTCCAGTGAAATTCGTGTAAATTTCACTGCTTTCTAAAGGGAAAGATTGAGGAATATTTTAAGAACCTTCCCGTTGTAAAATTTGGATTTGTCCTTACCTACAATATCAAAAGCCAATATATTTTCACAGAGGTGTTGGAGCAGGCGTTTCCGAACCAGAGAAAATTTACCTGAACATTAAGCTGTTGAACTAGAAACAGTAAGAATAGAAGAAAGACTGCGAGATTTTGGGAGGCACACCTTACCCTCACCAGCTTGTTTATCAAATTTCCAATGTTTATGCCTAATCACAAAATTGAAAGGGGGATTTAGTCAAAAAACAATTATTTTGCTGAAGAATAAGGGGAAGGTGTAGTGAATTGGGACTTGACTGCTGTCCAGATAAAATTCTGAATAAATGCTGACAAGTTTGCAAAAAGCATCAAGGTTTCTGGCCACATTTCACATCACTTTGAGAGATAATGGAGAGTTGGAGATGAGCTGGTGTGCTGTGGCGGCGCCGCCATGATCTTGTTCATGAGGGAGGCAATTTTGTCTCATGGGGAAGCAAAATCATATTAATCGGACAAATATGTCACATCACAAAAATTTCTGGAAAAACGATCTCGTAGGATGGGGAGGGGGTCGCAACTGCTTGTATACAATGTATAGCACTTCCCTGATTTAAAAGAATATCCCTGTACGGTAGTTCATTCTATGATATCTTTTTCCAGTAATTATATTTCAAAGATTATTTTTTTTTTTTTTTTTTTTTTTGTGATAGGGTTTATCATTCATTAAATGAATGTTATACCCTATCACAATGGGTAATTATCAACAATTTTACTCATGTACCATGCACTAAATAAAAGAAAACGTATGTCAATTAAATGTCAATATGTCTTGGCTCTGCAGGTATCGGACTGTATGCTGCACTGGTCATTTTTCTACACATTGGATTAACCAATAAAATGCACCAACTCATAAACATAATAACAGGCCCGTAGCCAGAAATTTGAATGGGGAGCGGGAGGGGAGAGGTTTGTTTTCTTTTCATTTATTACTTCTTTAGATTTCAGAAGAGCACTTTATGAACAAAAGATGATTCGTTTGCTCGGACGAACTTTTACTGGGGCCTGACTACGGGCCTGATTAAGATGTTAGTATGGTGTTTTTTTACCAATCGGTTTCTTTAACAGTTCTCAAAGAAATAAACTTGTTTTTCTTGTTATAAATATTACGCTGACGGTTGTGTGCAATGCTATTTACAGCGGATAGAAGCAGTGACGTTCAAGTTGTTTATGTTGCCGCAGATACAACGATTTGGAATCTAATAATTTTACGCATGACGTCACATGCGCCACCCTGTAACAGTGTAAAGGTTTTTAATTATCATGTTATCTGCTATCTTAGTCAACATTCTTAGACAGGTAGAAATGTCTGCACCTGTGGCTCATATTGTTTACTGATTAAATATACATAGGCCTTTCGCCAAATATTGCTCCTAAAATTTGGCAAGCTCCATCCCACCTCCATTTTCTACGCTACGCCACTGAATAGAAGTAGGCCTACTGTAAATAAAAATAAAACTTTCATATCTATGTGTAACTGTTGAGATTTTGCAAAGTAGAAAATAAAATTCACGAATTTCACGGAATATTCCTTCAATAGAGAGTATTCCTTCAATAGAGATGTTGTTTTACGGCTGCCTTGTTTGCTGGTAAATGATGTATATTGCTATCATAATTGTAAATGGCGCCACTAAATTCATTTACTGTTGATAAATTGGGAGCGAAGGTTGTGTACATTGTTAGTGCATGATAGTACTGCAAATCAGGATGATATTTGTTTACGTGTAAATGTCAGAATATTAACATTCTGCACATACACATAAAGTAGGTAGAACACATACACATAAAGTACGTAAAATACCAGCAGCCAGTGGCGTAGCGCAGTGGATTACACCTGGGCAGACCACGGACCTCCCAGAGCCCAGGGGCATTCCTAAGGTCCAACGGCTGGGGTGCTAACATTTCACCTGACAAAAATCTCTGATTGTCCAGACAGAAAGTCTCAATTTCTTGATGCATTACCACTTACGTAGGAGATGGGGGGAAAGGCGGGGGAAGGGGGGGGGGGGACAAGCAGATTTCACCTGTCCGGTTGCATACTTTTTGCCCGGTTGTGGGAGAAAAAAATGTGAAATTAGCAACATGAAAATTGAGCAAAAATTTTGGTAAAATTATTGGAAATAGTCAAGTTGTAAAATTTGGCCAAAATTTAGGGACAAATCAAGTAAATTTCACGGAAAATGAAGCAAATTTCCACAAAAATGTAAATAAAATTCCAAAATTTAAAGAAAGCTTAAAAAAAAAAAAAAAATCCAATAAATGTAGAAATTTGTCAGAAAATTAAAGAAAAGTAAGCAGCAACTTAATGGAAACTTAATTTATACTAGTCAGAAATTGCAAGTTTTCTGATTATAACCGGAAATATGGCGCGCGTATGGCAAGCCTTTTTACTTTTTATTTAATGATATCATTAAATAATTCATGATATCACAAATTAGAATTAATGATATTATGAAATTTATTACTGATATTTTTATTCAGAGAATTAATGATTTTAAAAATTGAATTAATAATATTGAAAATTAAATAATTGATATCATAAAATGAATTAATGATATCAATGAATTTATTTAATGATATCACTGAATCAAATTAATGATATTATTAATTGAATTCTTGATATAATCAATTCATTTTATGATATTAAAAATCAAATTCTTGATATCATGAATTCACTTTTGGGGGCGCAATTAATGACTGTCAAATTAATGATGGCGATTATGATTCGAAATGTCAGATCGTTCCGGTCCCGTCGTCGGTATCCCACCGTGGCCAACATGAAAACGGCCAGCCAGTGCTTGACCGTATTTCCCCAATAAAAAGTAAAACGGCTTGACATAGGCAAGCCGTTTTACTTTTTATTTAGTATTTAATGATATCATTAAATAATTTATGATATCATAGTTTATGATATCACAATTTTTGATATCATAATGTATGATATCATATTGATGATATGATAAAAAGTTAAAACGGCTTGCCATAGGCAAGCCGTTTTACTTTTATATCAGTATTTATTTCATTCAATTTAGTGATAGCACTAGTTGATATAATGCTAGCAATAATTCAATTAGTGACATCAATAATTCTTTTAGTGACATCAATAATACAATTAGTGATATCAAGATTTGAATTAATGATATCAAGAATTGAATTAATGATATCAACAATTCGAATTAGTGATGTCACTAATTGATTACTGATATCAATGATTTTGTCAGTGGTATCAATAATTCATTTAATGATAACAATATTTCAATTAGTGATATCAATAATTCAAATAATCAATTAGTAATATCAAGAAATCAATTAGTGATATCAAGAATTGATCAATTTGTGCTGGCAATTTGTTTTTAATGATATCATAATTTAAATTAATGATGAAAAGATTTCATTTAATGATATTAAGAATTGAATTATTGATATTATGAATTCTATTTTTGATATCATATTCAGACTTGGACAAAAGAGATATCATTAAAGGAAATGCAGATATCAGTAATTATTTAATGATGTAATGAATTCTAATTTATGATATCACAAATCATTTAATATTATTTAATGATGTCCCTAGGTTATTCCTGATATCACTAAATAATTCATGATGTCATTAATTCGAAGTTAAGATATCATAAATCATTTAATGATATCATAAATTAATAAATAATATCATTAAATACCGAGATTAAAAAGTAAAACGGCATGCTATACGCGCGCTAGCTAGTACAAAACTTGAAAATTATTATTCCAGAATATGACCCAAACGTTTTGGTTCATACTTGGAGATTTCAGGCCCCCATGCATTTCAAGATCACACTTAGTGCCCTGTATGCCACTGGCAAGCAGGGCACCATCCAAGGTCATTACTTTCCAAAGGTAGCGTGTGAAATTGCGTAACGTTGCGTACTCATACCTTAAACCGTACACTGAGGAAATGGTTAATGGGCTTGTTCAACTTTATGAGGGCCGGTCATTTTGTCACCTTTTCCTTCATACTACGATAAAATGCCGCGGGTGTTATAGTAAATTTTGCTTCAGTAAATTTGGGCCGACCAGACTTTATTTCTTAAGGAATTTCTAGTGAAATTGGTCCCCTCCGGACTGATTTTACTAGGTAATTTACTGGTGTGAATTTTGTGTACTGAAGTGATAAGCTAAAAAGTGATAAGAAGTGATAAGCTAATACACTAAAGAGAAAAGAAAAAAAAGGCGCGCTTTACGCAAAACGGCAGTAAGATTTAATGTGAAGGGAGAAGAAAGGCTTTTTCTTGCAAAAGGGGGACAAGTTGTTGTCTCCAAATTTCATAGAAAACAAAGGCCGGGGCCCAAATTTCCTAGCGGACCGTTTTTACTATGACGGGGGACCATATTTAATGGATGGTTACTGTTTAATTGTCTGGGGGCCCAAATTTCCTAAGAAATGAGGGCCGGGGGACCAAAATTTACTGGAAGGAAAAATTTACTTTTACACCGGCAATCCGCGAACACATGAATCGAGGGTGACTAAACTGCTAAAGGGCAGATCTTGAAATGCAAACTTGGATGATTTTTGGTCCAAAATTGGTAACTTTTGGTCAAAAATGGAAGATTTCTGTTCTAAATATGGAGGTGTGTTGAGGCTTTCTGGTGCAAATTGGAAACGTTTTGGTACATAATTAACAAGAATTCAGTCGATATGAATACAAAATGCCAAAATCTCTCAGTGTTTTCTATGATTTATTTGATATTTCACCATATTTATTGCTTTGACAAATTGTTTGACAGCTATACGGCAATAACCTGACGGATAACTCCCTTAGACACGCCACTTTTCTTGTTCTTATACATGTTATGGCTGCATAGAAAGACTAATGTACTTTATATAACTGACGTCTGGAAGCTAAAACAATTTGTGAATAATGTGATCAAGACGGAAACAATTCCACTAATGCAATTGGTCGATTAGGAAATCATCTCGACATGCATATGACAGTATGATAGAAGAAAAAAAAAATAATGAGAGACTAAGTTTAATCCAGCAGTGCGGATACAACATTTTCCTGACAATTTTTTCGAAAAATCAGTCTGCCAGTAACTGTTCTGATTAAACTGTTAAACAAAGTTTGCTGACATTGTTAGTTTCTTCCCGACAAACCAGGTGAACAAGAATCTTCCCGACAGTCAACCTGTCAGCCTGTATGGATCATCTCCCCGGACGAGAAGTATTTTTTATACCTTCAACTTCCCGAAATCTGGGAGAACGTCATGGCTTTCTTCCCTCACACACACACACACACACACACACACACACACACGCGCGCGACACACCAACACACCCTGCTCCGACCCCAAGTAGGCCTAGAACAATATTAAAATAACTTGATTTCCCAACGAACTAAAAAAAAAGTTTGAAAGAGACAATTATATATATATATATATATATATATATATATATATATATATATATATATATATATATATATATATATATATATATATATATATATATATATATATATATATATATATATATATATATATATATATATATATATATATATATATATATATATATATATATATATATATATATATATATATAAAGTAAGACAATGACAAGC
Organism: Chiridota heheva; assembly: GCA_020152595.1. NCBI lineage: Eukaryota > Metazoa > Echinodermata > Holothuroidea > Apodida > Chiridotidae > Chiridota > Chiridota heheva. The sequence continues at coordinate 202,310 of JAIGNY010000062.1, read as the reverse complement.
ATATTACCAATGATGTAGGTCTATTAACAAAATTTTATCACACCGTTTAAATGACTTTTTGACAGGTTTGAGGCATACATTTCAAATTGTTTGGCACAATATTACTTTTATTACGATTTTATGTTTCAAATTGAACATAAAAGGCCCACATATCTATTTTATACCCACACCCGGCTTTCATTTTATCAATGGATTGAAAGCAGCCTTAAAAGTAAGCTTTTCTTAGTCTAGCTCATTACCAGATTACGCCCCCATGTACGGACGCTCGCATCTGTGCATCGTCACCATATGATCAGGTGATGGTTTGTCAAATCCTCACTGACAGATTACGGATGGTGTGTGCATGACTGATGGCTGCTTAATTTAAAATGGTTCAATGCAGAGGCGCAAGAACCGGGGACAACTTAGTGCTATTTTGCCCATAGACGTATGGGCCAGAAGGTAATTGCCGTTTCGAAAAATCGACAAGTTTGGGGGTAGCAGCAGTATTTTTTGAGCGGAAGGGTGAAAAGATGAAGTATAAATAAGAATGCCTATTTTTATTTTTTATTTAAAAAAAAAAAAGTTTGATTAAAATGCCCAAATCAGGTTATTATTCGTAACTGGATTTAAGATCGCCCAAATTTGATTTAAGCTGTTAAACTTGCCCAAATTTGAAAATTGCCCTTATTTGTTTGAAAATCGCCCAACTTGCCATTTTTGGTTTAAAGGTTGAAAATCGTCCAACATTTTTGTTCAAACTGCCCAAACTTGGTTAAATTGCCCGACTTTGGATTAACAATTAATTGCTCTGATATGGTTTAAGCTTGCCTAAATATGATTGAAAATAGCCCATATTGGTTTGAAATTTGCCCAGCTTTGGTTACAAATTGGACAAATTAGGTTGAAAATCGTTTACTTGTCAGAGCTTGTTCCGGGCCGAACTTGGTAAAACTACATCATAAATTATATAGGTTGAAAATTAACTAAATTTGCTTTAAGTTACCCAAAATGATTTAAATCATTTAAATAAGCATGGTTTAAAAATCATTTAAATTTGCTTAATTCGCCCAAATTTGCTTAAAATGGCCCAAATTTGAATAGTAGCCATTTTATTTTTAAAGAGTCCAAATGTAGTGTTCATTTTGGGGGTTTAATTTTGATAACTAGGTGCTTCCCAGATGACATCATATATTCTGGTCACTTTTTGCCTCCTCTGGTGCCGACAATGAATCAGTTACTAACTAACTGTAAACGACTGTAATTTGTCCACAGAACAAATCTTACATTTCTCGTTGCCAATCTACCCATCAAGTTCATTTTTTCTGGGAGAAAGAATCCCAGGCGGATGGGGGTGGGGATGGATCCCCACTGTCACTGCAAGACGTACTAATTTTTGGGCTGTGTCGGTAATTGTAAAATGGGCCCCCTTCGCACATGCTGTTGGGGCTCCTCAGAGTGTTAATCTGACCCTTGTGTATGAATATAATGAAATACATGTTGTATCCCTAATGCTCATTATTGATATCTAATACTTCAATAAAACCCAATTAACCCGTCCTAAAATTGAACAATTGGTCTATTTTTCGGGCTAAGTTTATCTTGCCCACTAACATTTAGTTAATTTTCAAGCTATATAATTTATGATGGAGTTTTACCAAGTTCGGCCCGGAACAAAATCTGACAAGTGAACGATTTTCAACCTAACTTGTCCAATTTGTAACCAAAGTTGGGCAATTTTCAAAACAATATGAGCTATTTTCAATCATATTTAGGCAAGTTTAAACCATATTTGAGCAATTAATTGTTAATTCAAATTTGGGCAATTTAACCAAGTTTGGGCAGTTTGAACAAAAATGTTGGACGATTTTCAAGCTTTAAACCAAAAATGGCAAGTTGGGTGATTTTCAAACAAATATGGGCAATTTTTAAACATTTGTGGGCAAGTTTTTCAGCTTAAATCAAATTTGGGCGATTTTTATCCAATTACGAATAATAACCTTAATTTGGGCATTTTAACCAAACTCTTTCCTCAAAAAATAAAATAGGCATTCTTATTTATTTTTCATCCTTTCACCCTTCTGCTCGAAAAATACTGCTGCTGCCCCCAAACTTGTCGATTTTTAAAGTTGTCCCCGGTTCCTGCACCTCTGCCTTGAGCCATTTTGAATTAAGCAGCCATCAGTCAGGCACACACCATCCGTCATGTCCGTAATCTGTCAGTGAGGATTTGACAAACCATCACCTGATCATATGGTGACGATGCGCTGATGCGAGCGTCCGTTACATGGGGACAAAATCTGGTAATGAGCTAGACTAGGAGAAGCTTACTTTTAAGGCTGCTTTCAATCCATTGATAACATGAAAGCCGGGTGAGGGTATAAAATAGATATGTGGGCCTTTTGTGTTCAATTTGAAACATAAAATCGTAATGAAAGTAATATTGTGCCAAACAATTCGAAATTTATGCCTCAAACTTGTCAAAAAAGTCATTTAAACGGTGTGATAAAATTTTGTTAATAGGCCTACATCATAGGTAACATGCTTGTCATTGTCTTTCTTTATGATGCTAGTCAGCTATCTTTCAGGTGAGAAAAATCTAAATGAATTATTTCCCTCTTTTACTAGAAACCTCGGGATTGGGATATGTGCCGTCGAACGGTAGGTACACTAAAGTAGTATATAGAGGGTCGGATAACCCCCCCCCCCCTCCCTCCGCCCCCGGAGCAGCTCCTTTCCGCATTTTGGGAGCAGCAAGGAGAAGCAAGCTTGGCGCTGCATTGGAGCTCGGAGCAACCGTCTGTTGCTCTTTCTGTTTTTCCTTTCGGGGAGGAATAATCGTCTTTTCTTTACGAAGTAGATGCGAATAACCGTCTTTTCCTTTTCTCTACGGAATAGCTATGGAGCATCCTGACACGTGTATACAGAGGTTGTCGTGGGTCAAGGAGGCGCCACGTACCCTCTGAAAAGGCTCCCCCACACAGGGGAAAAGGAGTATACTTTAACATACACTATAACTTGGGGGAAAGCAGCAGGCAGGCGAGAGAAAAAATCAAATGAGGATCCGACCAATAAGGGGAAGAGGATTTCTTTTGTGTGGGTTGTCCTGATTCACAAGGAAAGGACATTGGGGTGTTTGAATAGGATAGGGACTTCACTGATTCCAAGGATGGTGTGACGTCAGCTTGGTCAGATATACAAATAGAGCAGAGGCTAATGTTGATGGCTAGACTTTTGGTAGGGCAGATGATTTCTTTTGTGAAGTTTCTCTTATGTATACATCTGTTATCGATGAGTGTTTGTTGAAAGCATAACTTTATAACGTATTCACCCCAGATGACTTTGGTCTGTAGACAGGCTAGTTTGAAGATTTTTTTTTATCAAACATTTTATATCAAAATGGATCATTTCACAACGTTTTTGCATATATACATACAAATGAGTGATGCTTGAACGGGCAGTGGTAACTCCATGTGTTTTTCTCTATCAGTGAGCCTATAGCGGAGTTCATTTATTTTTCTAACCGAGGCGAAATGTTCCTTAAACAAAATGTCAATTGAACATTCGTATTTTGACATAGGTATATCCCAAGCTTTGTGAAACTATAACCTCTTGTTCATAATTACAAAATACTAGAATGATGTCAAAAGGCAGCACTTGAAGGCTCGACCACTGATTTTGTACAAGGAACCGTTTAGCCAGTTAGCCCCCCTTGACTTAACTGGCGGCGTCTGAAACACGACGAGTACACTCGTCAGCAAGGAGCACTGGGGCGTTTAGTATAGGAAAGTTTACAGGGAGCTCAGCCTAGGAATTATCCAGGTTTTGTAGGGATCACTTGGGAGATCCCATGAAACACTGGGAGTTTGCAGGGAGTTCTAGGAGCTTAGAAGGAGTATTAGGGAGATTAAATGAGCATACAAGTTATGCAGGGAGCGAGTCATGAAGACAGCATGTTTAACAATTAGGGAGGTGCGGGTGGTCACCCAACAGCATGTGAAGTATCATGCACGCATTAAGCAAAGAATAAAATTACGCTTCCATATGGATTGGTTCAAACCAGGGTGGGTCGCTTATGACTCAGTAAACCATTTGATCACCAACGAGTGCTGAAAGGGTGGTTGCAGGCCACCAATTTTGGAGGGATGTTTTGTAGGAGAGCCCCCCGCCGCTACCTCAGAGTTAACTTCATAATAACGTGAGGATATGTATGCCCGTGCATGACGTCATCCGTCATGATCAAATAATTCTGCATTACCATTATATATCTCCCAAAACAAACAAAAAGCACCAAGTATCCCCACTCCTAAAACAATTACACTGGCTACCTGTCAAGGAAAGCATATATTATTTATGTTTACAGATCCCTCATCTCTGGCTTAATAATTAACATACTATTATAGGTGCGAAAGGTTTGCGTTCCGCATCCGACAGAACCCGTTTAGGAAGTATAATAGTCACTTAAATCTGCACCTGACAAAAAAAGAAAATCCATGTTGTCCCTAAACTCTGGAACCACTTACCCATTAGCATTAATACAGCCAACCAGTTTTCAAGAAAACATTGAAATCCAATTTTATTTCCTCATTCATAATACTTGCTTTTTTTCTTCAGTTTCTTTCATCATCTTGTATTCTATCTAATGTATATTTATCTGTTGGCGCTGTGGGAATGACACAGTAATTTTGTTTTTATATTGATTGATTATTACTATTATTGATAGGGAATAAATACGTACAAAAGGCACGATAAGTTTCTTTGATTTCTCTTCTGGCTGTTGTTTTCTAAGCCATATACGCCGCGCTAGAATTGACCCACACTACTTCTTATGACTCCAAACAGACTCCACTACAACTCCCTCCTACTCTATTTGTACTCAACATTGCTCCTTATACTCCAAACGACTCCACATCGCACCATAGACTCATAGAAGTCCCTATCTATTCTTCTTTGCTGGTTTGAATGAAAAAAGGTAAATAAGAGATAGAGAAGATATTACCCCTAATGATACAAAATTAGACAATTCTGGAAAAATAAGTGAAATGTGAGCCAACCAGTATTGAAATAATTCACAAAAACGTGAAAGTCTTTTGCGTATTTTGATGATACTTTGCAAACCACAAACCTAAGATGCTAAAATGAAAGAAAAAAACGTGAAAGTCTTTTGCGTATTTTGATGATACTTTGCAAACCACAAACCTATGCTAAAATGAAAGAAGAAAAAAACATCACCATGCTAAAGAATACAAATTTGCAAAAATTAGGGGCAGGGTTCCCCTTGCCCTCTCAAATACTGCCTTTGGATGAAAGTCTTGCCCTCCTCAAATACCGCCTTTGGATGAAAGCTGCCATTGCACGAAGAGCCAACGAGTTTCTTATGCACACTTGCTGGTGATGGCCACACATGCAGATTTGTGTACATGTGTATGGAGAACGCCATGTATAGAGCAATTTTGGAGAATATGGGTAACTGTCATGGGTCCTCTGTCACAGGGACAATCTCCTGTGGGTCCAATTTTCAACTTGATAAACATATGATAGTTGAGATGGCAATGTCCAGTCCTCAATCTAAAAATAATCCTCTGATAGTCCTTTTGGTTGTATCCTGCAGTCCTGGGTATTGATCTATCCCCTGATAGTCCTTTTTGGTTGAAACATGGGTATTGATCTCTCTTTATTGGGTATTGATCACCCCATGACACAAGTTCGATAGTCCTTTTGGTTATATCCTTGATGGTATTGGTCTATCCATTTATTGTGCTGATGTCTCTTAATGATTGCCAATGCCAATAGTCATTTATGACTCTCAAAGTATGTTTTATTTGGTTACTCAATCAGCTGATCTACAATCTTGGATAAAACTCGTTAAAACACTTGGTGAAATTATGTGATGTTTTTCATGAAGCTAATTTTCTATTATAAATTATTCCACATTTAGAAAATAGAAATTCTGGAAATATTTTCTGTTGCTTTTTCAATCTCTCTGTCAATTGTAATTAATATTTTAGGATTTTAATAACATTTGTATCAATTCATTGACGCCGCCAGTGTCCCCCTCCCCTACCTCATAAGATTAATTGTCCTCCCATCCCCCTCCCCATTTAATGTTGGCCGTTGTTACTGTTTTCCTGGAATTAAGGTAATAAATAAATAAAGTCAACATTGAAAAGGGTGAGGGGGGGGGGGGGGAGGCGGAACAATTGTCGAAGAAATATTAAAGAAACATAACATGATTACATATGCAGTTCTCAAAAGCTGAAGTGTTTCAACAGTTTTGTCCAAGATTGTAGCTCATTTTGGGAGTTTGGGCCAATAGGGCCTTCTGGCGGGGTATACCATTTGCATAAAATTTCCGGCAATAGCCATTTATGACTCGTGGGATTATTCTGAACATTTTGCAGTACGTTTTATTCGGCTACTCAATCAGCTGATCTGGAGTTTGGTCTATTACGGGCTTCTGACGGGGGTACCCCATCGCATACAATTTCTAGCAATAGTCATTTATGACTCACTGGATTATGCTGAACATTTTGCAGTAGGTTTCATTCAGTAATCTTCTCAGCTGATCTAGTTTAATTTTGGGGTTTAGTCCTGTTAGCTGATTAGGGGCTTCTGGCGGGGGAAACCCCACCGCATACAATTTCTGGCAATAGTCTTTTATGACTCACGGGATTATGCTGAGCATTTTGCAGTAAGTTTCATTCGGTAACCTTCTCAGCTGATCTAGCCGAATTTGGGGGGCTGGCCAATTACCATCTGGCGGTAGTGCCTTACTGCATATAATTCCTGGCAATAGTAATTCATGACTCGCGGGATTATACGGAATATTTTGCATAAAGTTTCATTCGGTAACCTGCTCAGCTGATCTAGCTCAATTTTGTGGTTCCATTCAACAACCACCAGGCAGAACTCAGCAGGCGTCCATATTCTTATATTGGGAACCATGCTAGGCATAATAGTCAGAAAGTACACATGAACATTTGCCACCTTCTCAGCTAGGTTGACCCCGGTGCTCCCGGTCTATAAGTTCTCGATAATTTGACCTGGCGCACCTTGATCAACGCACATATGTCCCATTATCGTTTGTTTTGACTGGGGTCTCCAGTCAGTCTAAGCAGACATGCAATTTGAGGCTGGAGTTGTAAGTAATCACTGTTCTGATATTATTTTAAACCGAAATTTCTTCCTGATAAAGGTCCCTATCATATTCGTTTCACAGATTGAATAAACACTGAGTTGAGCTGTAAACTTGTAAAGTGCACAATTTTAAACATGTTGCTATTATCATTCACTTCAACGAACATGATATGATGGCTAATTTATCTGTTTAT
>JAIGNY010000062.1:142500-190000 GCA_020152595.1 Chiridota heheva | reverse complement strand
GTAAAATAAGCAGAGTTTATGTTGGATACTTAGAGCATGGATAACAGTAAACCAGCATGGCGGAAAAAACAAAATGGTTGCCAAAAAGAAGGAAATTAATGAAAAAACATTAGACAATCTTTTTGAGATGAAACCATTTCTCTGTTTATTTATTGAATGTTCTATCAATAAATACATTTTGTTAATGCGCTTTTTGATTGCTCTTATGTTACCTAAGATGGCGACTAAAACAAAATGGCTACCACTGTCAGCTTTTCCATGTTAGAACTACAAATATTCAAGTTAAAAATTTTGCCTCGGCGAAATCTGCAGGTTTCCATTTTGAAATGGAAGTGGGAAAGTAAAATGACAAGAACGTCCGTGTCACGTGCCTTAACAACGACATCTTCGGAGCTGCTGTGAATGCAGTGTAATATCATCCTCGTATCATCTTCCTTTTGTTTTGCTTTTACGATACTCGTATCAAGAGCAGCATCTGTGCATTCCACTCATTCTTCTTCTATTGCTATGGGCAACACTTTCGACTTTTAGTATCAATTTTTCTAAACAATCTTTAATTTGAAAACTGATTTGGCAGCCCTTTTTAAAGGCCCTAATTTTTTTGCTAATATTCTTGTGTTTTAAAAAGTGTATATTTTCTGAGATCATGCATTTTGTTGTTAGAAACAGGTCTGTGAGGCAACCAATTCCGCCCTCTCCCTAAAAAAAAAAAAAACACAAACACACACACACCCATTCTCACCACTAAAAATATGATTATATGTATTTTGTATAATTCTTGTTTTTTTGTTACATTAAATCATCTTAAGCAATTTTTTTTTTTGCAGTAAATGCAAATTGTTGAAAGTTCAATAAAAAAAAACTTAATTGTGTGTTTTGTATGCTTTCATTTCTCTTTCTTTAATATGTTTTCTCATTGTTGGTTTACTCACATAAATAAATACACAGTGAATACATTTACTTGAAAGTGGGTTGAATATGGGATGGAACATCATATACACAGATGTGAGTAACATTACTCAAAAGATTTCAATTACTCACTACATATTACTCATTTGCTTGTGTTACTTTATTCAAAATGTGTGTAAAAAATGGGATTTAAAATTAATCATTTTTGAGTTTTGTAACCCAGATATTTTGTATGTGTGCTTGCTGTTACCAGTTATCAGCTAAAAAATACCCCAAGTTGACAAGCCAAGCTATCCAAAGGTAACATGTCCTTGGAAAGGAGAACAACCTAGGAAGGCCACGCCATCAAAACAAATGACTCATACATATGCATACAAACCCAAATTAATATTGTCCTTTTGGCGCTCCATACATTTCATGCCCTTTCAAATATCTTAAATCTGCTAGATGTCCAAAGTCCTACTGGTCAAGGTATTGAGATTCTGATTAGTAGAATACCAGCAGCAGAATTCCTTGTACGACCACATAGACATTGAGGTGTTTTAATTTGAAAGAAATACATTTTGAGAAGAAAGTTTACAAGTCGGGTTAGTGCGTTTTTTTTTTTATTTGTGTATAGTTGTTCCAGGAATTTGCTGTCGAAATTAAGTTTGATTTGACCTTGTGAAATAGTTGCTACCGACATAGCTATTCTGTGTTTGGAAAAATTGGATGTTTCAGACAATACTCATAACCCATTTTAAAGGATTAGTTCAGTGGTCAATCAAGGCCTTATCATATGGAAGAAGACTCCAAAAGAAACAAAATGGTGAAGAAAGCGTTCAAAAATCTTATTTCATTAAGGAGATATTCAAGTTTAAAGCTCTGCCTTATGTAGAAATGATAGGTGTAGTAAGCATAGTATGCATGGCGTCTTAACCTCACATTCTTAACAATTTTTAATGTATTTTAAAGAATTTAAGTTTATTAATTTGATTTTTCTATAATTAAAATGATTTTTCCTTGAACTTTTTTCGGGTGGTATATTATAAATACCCTTCCTAAATTTAGTTTTAATTTTTTTAACATAGCCCTTGGTTGTTAAGCCACATGCAGTACACAATTTGATCGAATATATAAAGACTTTGAGTAATCTGAAGCTATGACATCACAACTAGTCTGATTTCAGTCGTCTCTACACAAATGGTACCAAACTTTAAACTTAGATATCTCCTTAACGGAATAAGAATTTGAAATATTTTTTCACTATTTTGATTCTTTTGAAGTCCTCTTTCATATCAGATAGATTAGTTTGACTCTGAACTACTACTTTAATTGCAGTAGGGCAATACAGAGTGACATTTTCTAAGCCTTACACCCTGAGCAAATTAACAGAACCAAATATATATATATATATATATATATATATATATATATATATATATATATATATATATATATATATATATATATATATATATATATATATATATATATATATATATATATATATATATATATATATATAAATAAATATATATATATATATATATATATATATATATATATATATATATATATATATATATATATATATATATATATATATATATATATATATATATATATATATATATATATATATATATATATATATATATATATATATATATATATATATATATATATATATATATATATATAATATACATACATACATACATACATATAATATATATATATACATACATACATATATACATACATACATATATACATGTATACATATATACATATATAATATATATATATATATATATATATATATATATATATATATATATATATATATATATATATATATATATATATATATATATATATATATATATATATATATATATATATATATATATATATATATATATATATATATATATATATATATATATGTATATATACATATATATATACATAAATATATATATATATAACATATAAAAATATATATATATATATATATATATATATATATATATATATATATATATATATATATATATATATATATATATATATATATATATATATATATATATATATATATATATATATATATATATACATATATATATATATACATATATACATACATATACATACATATATACATATATAATATATATATATATATAAAATATATATATATATATATATATATATATATATATATATATATATATATATATATATATATATATATATATATATATATATATATATATATATATATATATATATATATATATATATATATATATATATATATATATATATATATATATATATATATATATATATATATATATATATATATATATATATATATATATATATATATATATATATATATATATATATATATATATATATATATATTTATTTATATATAATTCAAATTAAACGACAACACAGCAATATTTTTGAGACCCATATAGCAATATCGCTATGGTATAGGACAGTATAGGATATAACCACATATGGAGAAATGTCATCCGATACAGTGGTAAATAGGGCTCATCGTTTCCCCTTAATTCTTCATACAGGGAATAAAGATGATTGTCATATTTGTTTCACAGATTGAATACCCACTGAATGCTGAGCAGCTGAGTAGAGCCATAGTGTACAACACAGTTTGCTCTGGGTTTTTTTACTTTAACGATTCATAATATGATGGCGAATTTATTGCTTAGGTTCGGGAAGAACGCCAGGAGTTCACGTTTGTTTTCGCCTACTCCGTCATTATACAGATGGAACGATTTTTCAACGTCTACGACAGCACCAAATGACAAGATGACGGCAGCGAAAGAGCTTCTAAAACATACAGGTATTGTAATTACATCCACCCAATGTAAAATGTCCTTACGCTTGTACTTTCTCAATCCAATACATATAGACATGTAAAGGCAACATTAGCTCAAATTGCTGTCAAATATATTTAAAACTATGAAAAACTAGCACAAAAATATCAGAAACAATTGGCATACTTTTTATGCACATTTTGTTAAATTTCCATAATAATTCTTTGAAGTGGTGCAGCAAACTCTGGCCTAAATTTTTTGAGTCTTGCCATACGCCCCTACAACAATACAAGACGATTGGATTTGATTTTATCATGGAGGCAAGTTTTAGTGACAGGGATTGCTTTTCTGGGGTAAAATCAAGAGTTGTATCAGTTTGTTTGTGGGGTGAGAGGTGGTGCATTTTTTTGGAAACTAAGCATTTTATTAAAGGCAACTTCATGTTCACTTAAACACAAAGGTTCTTGCATTAGATAACAGACAAAACTTCAACACCCGATACGGCTATCTGTATGTAAAAATACTGAAGTAGAAAGTGTTTGTTACATTAGGAAGCCAGTGCAGTGACTGCATGCACTGTGCATTGGTATAGGGCTCATAAATCAGCACGAAGAGAGGAGGGGTAAGGGGGATTTTGAGATGGATCAAAATTTCCCAAACGATTTAGAATTTAATTATATATGGGAGGTATCTGAAATATTAGTCATTATGTGACCTTTTTGGGAAGGTCGGAGAGAAAGGGGCAACTGGGGCATGAGAGTAGTGTGATCGAAGGACCTTCTTAATGGGCTTTAATGGAGTCAAGAGGCATATCCTGTTAGGGACCCAGTGGCGGCCGGAGGTCTAAGAACTCCGTTTAAAAACTCATTCTTTTATCAAACACTATTTTTAGTGTTAAGTAAATATAAAAAAAAAACTTTGCAAAACAGCCTTTTCTTGACATATATAGAAATTTCTTTGCTACTGTACAAATTCCCTGCATAAACCTTTATCATGGAGGTACCACTCTAAAGTGGTACCTTCATGCCTATATATTTTCCAGTATGGCTTTTGTTTCTAACACAGTATTCAATCGATTAAAAAATGCATTGTTTTCAGAGAGATATCAAATTTACAAACATCACTGACCTTGTGAGACCACTTAAAAGTAAATAGCTCCATGGTGAGACTAGATTAGTGCTGAACTGTAACTGGTTCCAAAAGTAATTCTGATTGCAACTGCTTTGTCATTCAGGCATAATGAATAAACAGTCATTAAGAAGTTTAATCAACAGTCCTAAACAGTCCAGCCATTTGATCTGATTATGGTACTATTAATAGCTCCCTGATCTGATCTGATTTGTCTTGCAAACTTTTTAGAACAAAATGTTCATCATGTTGGTGCAATGAGGTTCACGTCAGAGCGATGACTGAAAAATTATGCTTCTAACAAGAGCTATGTGACATTCAATGCATGGTGTCACCATGTCTCGCTCAATTACTGACGTTGGCGAGGTCAAAGTCAATTTCACCACAATGTATGGTTAGAAAATATATTTTGTAATAACAAAATTTCTAACATTTACACATTAATCTTCATAAATGTTACGTTAATTTCATTGGCTGATTGGACAGATACTAAAAAAAGTTTACACACCAAACATGTTTCAAAACGACAAAATTTGTCATTTAGCCGGTGACCGGCCAAACTAGCAGCTAAAGTTGTGACAGTTAGCGTTTGTTTCACAAACGTACAGCTGTCACCATAACGGTCCTTAACTGTTTAAACGTAAGTAATAACGTAATTATCCAGTGACGTAATATTCTACACTGTTTATGTGCGTAATCACTCACATCATGCATGTATCAGTCATTCCCTCATGCAAGCTTGCAAAACCTACTGCCATTTTGAGGATGGATTGTGTTTCCATGTTGGGGTAAATACTAACTTTTAACGTTGCACATCCCTTAGTACGGGATGGCATTTAGATTGCCGTACGAGGGTTTTGAGTAAAATTCCCACGTTCTTTAAGCATTCACACACTGTAAAAAATAAATGATTGAAACATAACTTACTTTTTGGATTTTCTTGTACCATTTAGTCTAAATAATACACTTTTCCAAAAAAAAACTTGTCCCTAACTTTTTTCTTTTTAGCACCACGACAGGATAAAATACTCCAATTCTTGAGGTCGGAGTTAACGAGCTCAGTATGGTTTTGCTAAGTTAGAGGGGAAACTTTATATTTACAGTCAATGGGATATTTGTTAATTTAATACTTGTGTCACCTCAGCCAGCAAGCGGGAATTAATGGTACCCATGTATGTTGGAAACTATTATCTAATACCAGTGGCGTAGGAGCAATTTTTTTCTTGGGGGGGCTGAAGTTTTATTTCTCCAAGGACCTCGACCCCCATCCGCACTCAAAAACCTCGTTTTTGGCATGGTTTCTTGGGCATGTTTGGCGCTTTGGGCATTTTTTTCTCTTTTTTTTCCAAGCAGAATGAACAAGTGACATTCTTGCTGACCTTCTTTCGGAAGAAGTCTTTCAAACTCGATTGGTGTTTTTGACCACTCATGCTTGCCATCATGGGCGTAGGAGTCCAATTTGATTTGATTTTTTTTTTTGGATAGGGAGGGGGGGGGGGCTGTAACGACTTGCCCGAAAAATATAACCCCCCAATTTTCAACATGTTAATGTACACATCATAATAGTAGTGGCGTACCTAGGGTTCTGCGGGCCGGGGGCGAGAAGGATACTGCGGGCCCCTTGGTATCAAGTGGGTAAAATTATATAAAAACAACAAGTACGCTACGCGCCACCTTGGTTGGCGCGTAGCGTATGAAAGAAATTTTGGGAAAATGCTTCCCAGACTGCAGGAAATGGCTTTTAAAATCGAAAAAAAGTTAAATATTTTCCCTTAATTTTATAGGCGTTGCTCAAATTGTTATTAATTTACAAAAATGGAATAAAAATGTTTTTACAAGCTGATTTTGGCCCAGACAATACTTTTTCAACTCATGGGAACCAAAGGTGCAGGAGTCGGACTCTACATATTTTTTCGGGGCCTGCACCTTTTGATAACTTCAGCGTGATCTCCGTTGTTTTAAAAAGTTATAATTGTTAAACTTTATTTTCACTAAATTGATCATAAAAACCTTCCTTAAATCGGGTGCAATTTACGTTCGACCTCTCTGCGTTCGATGTTGAAGTAGCAAACTAATTGATATGACTATGAGCTTTCCAAGAAGGGCGTGAAATTAGGCACTGATTTTAGGCCTTAAGTGACCGCCGGCTGGTAAAATTACATTGTGAAAATTAATGGGATGAAGAATTCAACCCATTGGCTTAACACCCCTTTCTTTTGAAATCGCGGACCACTTTTTTTAAATACCTTTTTTTGCTAATTCGCGGTCCGCGTTTGTGGTGAAAATTTCCCCCCTTTTCCGCGATTTTTATACCGCGGATACGTACCAACGGTTTATGTTAAATGCCACCGCCAGGGTACTTGCCCGAAAAATTCTCAGAATATTGCCCGAATTTTCACAAAAATATTTTGTTGGGGGCGGGGGGGGGGGAGGCTAGCCCCCAGCTCACTCCCCCGCCTCCTACGCCTATGCTTGCCATCAGTTGTACCGGCAGTAGACATGCGTGCACGTACAGCGGTACGTATAATTTGTGATGTACGTACAACGGTACAAACACATTAGGTGTCACAGATGCCCGCACGCGTATTTTTTTTCCCCAGGAGTTTTTAGGACAATTTGCATTGATATCAGTTGAAAATCCTTCTGAATCAGTCTAATTTTCAACGGAATAAACGCAAATTGCCCTAAACACTCCTGGGAAAGAAAAAAGTATGCTTCCCGCACTCAGAGTCTGCGGTAGAACGCAAATGTTATGTTTAACACAGCCTAGATCAGCTCAAAATTATCATGAGGGTGCTAAGAAGTAATAAAGCCTCCATCGAAATTACGTTACCTTTTTTATCAACATAATCGAAGAAACTAGAACATATGACAATATCCTATAAAGTTATATTATTCAAAGTTGGTATAAATAAGTCTTATAAGGGGTTTTCGTATATGATAAGCTAAAGCCCCCGCTTCCTACGCCCTTGTCTAATACACAACATATTTAAAAAAAAAAAAAAATAGTCCAGTATTTGTTGAAAAATGAAAAAAAAAAGTTTTTTCTTTCCATTGACTGCAATAGTAAGTGTTATAAGGAGCGTGACGTCATTCGCCCTATACTACGCATAGGCCGAAGAACGAGAGACAAAACTTCTGTACAAAAAAATCGTGACGCCATACTTGTTCTAGCATGGTCAACTATGCGACCGGTGGACAAAGCATGCGTAACGAACCGAGTGACTGAGTGATAGCGTACCGGCGGGGCCGGGCGGAGAAAACGACAAGATACGATGGAAAGCGAGTTTTTAAAATATTTTTCATTCCACTGAAAATTGTTGTTTTAACATTTCTGTTTAGATTAAATGGCGTTGTGCAGACATGAAAACCATCCAAGTTTCTTTTAAAGATTTAAAAAAAAAAATTGGAGGATGGGAACCATCATCATTAAGAACAAAAGTATTAAATTACAAATTACCGTTGAATCATGCATTTTGTCACTAAGTTAAGGCCTACCACTTGCATTGTTCCAGTTCTGCATCTCAATCTCAATATCTGCATCTCAATATATACAGCTGTTTGACCAATTCCCATACAATCAGGTCTATGGGCCTCTAGCAGATCTTCCCTGAAAGAGCCATGTAAACGCCTCTCGCAGAAGTGCTTACGCTCTCGATGGGTGCTTTGATCATAGAGCAGGCGGCTGAGGTTTTTGATCCACGTGTAGTGGAACTTACATGCCTTCTCAATCAATAGAAGGTTGATCCTGGGGATATTCTTGTCTTGTCTGCTGAGTCTATGAACGATCACCCCTTTATCCCAAAAAAGACTTTAATAGCCAGGTTGTTTTGTTTTTTAAGCTTCCCGATCTGGGAGAGTGGAGCTGGAGCCTCTATTCCTTCAAAGTTTAAGCCGTCTTTTGAAGGATACTTGCTGCATCTGTGTGGATTTTTCAGAGAGCCCAGCAAAGGCAGTTCTCATCACTGCTTTTTACATTGATGATAGTCTTTTTGGCCTTGAGTTCTTTCGGCAAACCGATATAGTATCTTAATTGTAGTGGTTGGTACCGGGAAATATTTAACCAGAAGTCCTCCACTCTATCCACCATCCATCCTGACCCTCTCTGAGTTCATTACTCAAGAGATTCTATGATGCGTGGGAAAGCGTTGTTGAGCGCTGCATCAGTCTCATCCACTTGCAGGACATCCATCTGATGGCTGCAAAACACTGGGCTTGTAAATCATGTTCCTCCATCGACATTATCCGTCTTCAGCACCACTCTGAGTGCTAACTGGCATTTTAACCTGCGAAGGGCTCCAACTTCTTCTGCTACCTTCCGGTTAATCGCGAGGCGAATCTCGTTTAATTAGGCTGGTTGGTCAGCGCTCGATCGGTGCCCATCTGCAATATTCATCTGCCAACTGCGGATGTAATTGCCAGTTGTCCCAGGTGCCCGTTTGAGCCTTGGTGCAGGAACAGGTCTCAGTGCTCTAGGAGCAGGAAGAGGTCTTCGCGCTCTCGGAGCAGGAACAGGCTTTCGCGCTCTCGGAGCAAAAACAGGTCTGCGGGCTGGCATATACCTATGGGCGATGATAGCATTTATGTAGTCGTTTTTAATATGATTTTCTCTTCTGCCTGATTGGTCATTAAGAAGGATATTGTTTTGAACCACATAGTTTCTTAACGCCTCGACGCTCTCTCTTCTAAGTGCAGTTCTATTTAAGTTATTCATCATACATTGCTATGCTATAGCACGTTATGTCTCTAATAGATTGTCATACCAGATTTGGGTACTATAATGTGTTAAGTCTTTAATAGGTTGTCACACCAGATTTGTATACTATAATATCTTATGTCTCTAACAGGTTGTCACATCAGATGGTACACCATGATACACCATGTCTTTACTAGGGACATCGCATCATTTCGGCTAGCGCTTCTTAAAAGTCTATGCGAGCTTGTTTTTCAATGCGCAGTATCTTTGTAACAACCTTTTTACCACCACAACTACGGCAAAGTTTTGTCTGAGTATAAACACCAACTCCACATTTGCGGCATGGTGCTGTTGGACGTTTACCATTTCTAATCACTACTCGATGCTGCCAGCATTGATCGTACATAGTAGGTCTTCCACATGTTTTTTCCTTACCTAGCGGTAGCCAATTACACTTGTTGTCTGCATGTACTGCCATCATTTACCATTATAATATCCTATCTCAAATGGCATGTTGCATGATTTCAGTTTTTTTCCCATTTGGTGGGAGCTTGGTGTTATGAGGAACGATCAACTCTTCACGGGCAAATCTACAACCCGGACCATCTTGAAGATAGTATAGGACAGGCTCTGCAGGCTTTGTAACAGACCATCCTATCTGATAAACATTGACAGACCTCACAGGGTCTGTAGCACGACGTCGATATCCTTCCAGCTCAACTGGTTGGTATAGATAACGCATTACAACATCAGCAGGTACTTTTTGCTCCTCCATGCCAACAGGACGATCAGCTGGAGATGCTGGTTTCTGTTTCACCATTTAAGCTTTGATAGCATTGGCAGGCTTCTTTCCGACCAGTCGTGTGACTTCGTTGTTTAAAGCTGAAACAACAACAGATAGTCTCTCTACCCATTTTGTCGATCTCTCTCCCTTAGGCAATTTCACTTCCTAAGCATACTGATGTACGAACAACCGTTCTGCTAGTGTACGATTAAACCGCTCTGCAAATACTTGATCACGATGAAGGTATGGCGTTCCACGTCTCACCTCAACACCATGCTTTTTTAATGTATCAGTTACGGAACCCATGAATTCACGCCCTGGATCCACCTGAAGTAGTTTCGGCCAATCGAGTGGACTACGATTATTTGGCTCTGAAATTTGATGTTGTGATTCAAACGAGCCTTGCAGCAGAGATCCGAAATAAAATGTTGAATGAGTACCCGGAAAACTATACAGATATACAGAGGCACCGGAGAGAAATGCTAGACCTTACTAACTCTGTGTGGACTATCCCTTTGAATTTACCTCGACACAGTACCAGCGGCGTTGTCCTGTTGTTCGTCAAACTAGTTAATGATGGTGGATTTGCACGAAAATCTGAGACTTTCATGAACCACGATATCACTAAAGTCAGTGAAGGTGTTCCTAACCAGCTTTAGGCCAAGGCATTCTACCATACCATATTACTTGGACGAGGCTAAGAACGTATTTGGTTTAGGTAGATTGTCCATGGACGAGGGCCTCTTTCCCGAGGTAGGCTTAGTTGTTTAGGATATTGGTTTAAATACCATCGATTTATCAGCATATCTCCAAAAACATTACGCACTTGTTCTTGATCTGCGCAGCATCGATGCTGATGCTCTACATGGTAACGGCCGTAAGCTGGGTAACGGCAGTATAGGCACGACTTTGGAGATCAACCGCTTTTCTGCAGATGAAGGTACAGTGATTATGTACTATTTCGCCCTCTCGGATAAACAACTGGTTATCAAGAACGGTCGCTAGCCAGAATGTGGAGTTAGATGTTAAAGCTATATAAAAAACGGACTTACCAAGAGATCCCCACACTGCGATTATATGCGATAAAACAGGTTCTGGAAAGACACAGTGTGTGTTGCGCCTCTTAGAAACCAGCTATTCAGGCGTATTTGCAAGAATTTTCATATTATACCGCACCTGGTCTTACAATCAAACATACTTACAACATACTTCTGACGACTGCAATGTCTTCTTTCTAGATCTCTCTGGTGATAAATTGCAAAAATATTCTGAAATCATAAGCAAGCTTTACCAAGGCATACCTACTCTTGTATATTCGATGATTTTTCTGCAGAAAGTGCCCTTGTAAAAAGAGAAGAGGATTATCAAATTGAGCTTTTTCAGGTAGACATTATCAGCATTCGCTATGGGTGTTAACTCAAAAATGGAACTCTGTTGCTAATGATGAACGTAAACAGGCTGATTGGGTTGCTTTATTCCACAGCAAGTCAGCTCATTGCTTTGATCTACTTATGAGAGAAAACAGTGGCATTCCACAAGAAAAGTGGCAAGAAATCCGTGATAAGCTATCAAGTACAAAATATGTTAAACTTGTGGTCAAATCTTTTGGATCATCTTTTGAGTACACAATTGAGTAAGTAATGCTTAGTAATAGCTAAATAATGCTTAGTAATTGTATAGTAATGCTTAGTAATACTTAAGTAATGCTCAGTAATAGTTAAGTAATGCTTATCAATAGTTAAGTAATGCTTAGTAATAGTTAAGTAATGTTTAGTAATAGTTAAATAATGCTTTGTAATAGTTAAGTAAAGCTTAGTAATAGTTAAATTATGCTCAGCAATAGTTCAGTAATGCTTAGTAGTAGTTTAGTAATGCTTTGTAGTAATGTAGTAATACTTTAGTAATGCTCAGTAATTGTTTATTAATGCTAAGTAATAGTTAAGTAATGCTCAGTAATAGTTCAGTAATGCTCAGTAATGCTTAATATAATCAGTAATGCTTAGTAATAGTTCAGTAATGCTTAGTAATAGTTAAGTAATGCTTAGCAATAGTTCAGTAATGCTTAGTAACAGTAATGAAATGTTTAGTAATAGTTAAGTAATGCTTAGTTATACTTAAGTAATGCTTAGTAATAGCTAAGCAATGCTTATAAATAGTTAAGTAATGCGTAGTTATAGTTAAGTTGTGCTTAGTAATAGTTAAGTAATGCTTAGTAATAGTTAAGTAATGCTTAGTAATCATTAAGCAATGCTTTGTAATCGTTCAGTAATGCTTAGTAATAATTCAGTAATGCTTAGTAATAGTTCATTAATGCTAAGTAATAGTTCAGTAATGCTCAGTATTAGTTCAGTAATGCTCAGTAATGCCTAATAATGATTCAGTAATGATTAGTAATAGTTCAGTTGTGCTTAGTAATAGTTAAGTAATGCTCGGTAATAGTTAAATAATGCTCAGTAACAGTTATGGAATGCTTAGTAATAGTTAAGTAATGCTTAGTAGTATTCAAGTAATGCTTAGTTATACTTAAGTAATGCTTAGTTATAGCTAAGCAATGCTTATAAATAGTTAAGTAATGCGTAGTTATAGTTAAGTAATGCTTAGTAATAGTTAAGCAATGCTTAGTAATAGTTAAGTAATGCTTAGTAATAGTTAAGTAATGCTTAGTAATCATGAAGCAATGCTTAGTAATAGTTAAGCAATGCTTAGTAATAGTTCAGTAATGCTTAGTAATATCTAAATGATGCTTTTAATAGTTAAATAATGCTCGGTAATAGTTAAATAATGCTTAGTAATAGTTAAGCAATGCTCAGTACTAGTTAAGTAATGCTTAGTAATAGTTAAGTAATGCTTAGTAATAGTTAAGTAATATTTAATGATAGTTAAATAATACTTAATAATAGTTAAGTAATGCTTAGTAATAGTTACGCAATACTTAGTAATAGTTAAGTTAAGCTTAATAATAGTCAAGTAATGCTTAGTAATAGTTAAGCAATGCTTAATAATTGTTATGTAATGCTTAGTAATAGTGAAATAATGCTCAGTAATAGTTAATTAATGCTTAGTAATAGTTAAGTAATGCTTAGTAATAGTTAAGCAATGCGCAGTAATAATTAACTAATGCTTAGTGATAATTAGGTAATGCTTGGTAACAGTTAAGTAATGCTCAGTAATAGTTAAGTAATGCTTTGTAATACCTAATTAGTGCTTAGTAACACTTAAGTAATATCCGGCGATAACACCATGTTGAACACAGCATTATTAATAATCATACTTGCACTACACCTGTGGTATATTTATCACATTGTATTGCGTGTTCGTAGAGTCATAACGAATATTGATAGTCTTATAGAATCACTAGGTCAGCCATCGCAAGAGCCACCAAAAGATGATCACCGCAAGCAAGTAGCTGTCGTTATCCACGGAGGCATGTCCATGGACTATTTAAAGAAGCATATTTTATCTCAACAGCTTCAAGATATGTCGAGTGCAGATGTGGAACGATTACATGCTGTATATGAGGCCAGCCTTGGTGATAAAATAACTAAAAGCTTAAGGAAAACAGCAATAACTTTATATGCACGTGCAGCAGCCAGTACATTTAACATTGATAGTGAGCAGGCCCTTGCTACAGACCTTATAGAAGATCCCTTTATAAACACTGCATTGAGAAGTGCTAGCTGCAGACTATTTCATAAATGGAGGTTCTGGATTGCACCAGTAAGAATGGTTCGTACAACTGGGCGCCATATTGAATATACAAAACCAAATTGTATAAACCATGAAAATACAGAGGTTTAAAAACCCCAAGAGGTTGGAAGCCAGGAAACGTGCTGCAGAGACACGCAAGGCAAAGCGTCAGATAACGATGGATGTCCCGCATTCGAAGGAGACCGAGCACATTGAAGGGGAGCTTCGGAAGATGAACAAACCCCAGCGGCTACCCGCTGCAGAGACATATCCACTTAGGGCTTCTTAGGATATTTGGTGGGGTGTACTTGCTGCTGCCGCTGTCGTAGTTGCTTCTGCTGCTGGCGTTTTAGCTTAAAATCGCCCTACACCTAGGCTCTCCACACTCAGTCCCCTCATGCCTGAAAACCAATTGAACATAACTGCAGATGGTTATATATACTAAACAATGACGCAACCCAACCACATTATCAATTCCCTGTACCAGGGCGGAACAATAGATTTACTAGCCACGGAATATGCAGTCCTAGCAAGTGCTGTTATGAAAAGTCCGAAGCCACCACCCTCATAAGGGATTAGACCTCGCGATGAAGCATTCCTTACATTAGACTTTGCAGTAGCTACTATGACTCGTCAGTGGTTAGTTTCCCAAGGTATCATTCCTGATAAAATTATTACTACAACACCCAATTAAGGATATGTGTCTGACAGATGATGGCTACGATTGCCTTGCTTGTTGGTGGGGCTTTAGTAAACGCCCCAGCATTTTCAGATTCAAACGTTGTATTAAGTCAGCTCGTTGAGGACCCTGCTGCACAGGAAGATTGTATGCGTCATGATAAAGCCGTGAAAAAATTGCAGGCAGCTCAAATTGAATAAGCTCGTAAGAGGCAAGAGAAGCTGAATAGGATGAATCAAAGACTTATGGCAGAAAAACGTGCTGTACAGACCTTCAGATATGTAGATGACGCAATAAGATTTTACAACCAGGTTTATGGTACATACTCTATTCGACTAGATTCGAAGTCTCGCATAGAAGACTTCTATTCATCATCCCCCCAAGAACACAACTGAGGTTGAATTTTATTACAATTGCTACGATTGGAATGGTCTCTGATTATTTCTTGTTAAATTGATCTTAAAATCCATGATATTATAACAATGCAGGATATACCAATGGATTATTTTGATCGAAGAGATGACCTAGCTGACAACCCGTTGATGACCCGTAATTGAATGATTTCCTTCCCGATGTACCCATTGTGGTTAAAACTAGCGTTGATGGATTTGATTGTTTATAGCAGAACAACAACGTAAAGCTGACAAGATTAAGCTCGACGACAAATTTTACGATGATATGAAAATTTCTAGTTTTCCAAAGTATGATCTATTTAAGTTGGATTCAGAACATAGTTTGTATCTCACACACATTTGTAGTGAGATCCTTCTCAACAAATTTTGGACTGGTGGATGGATCACTGTATCAACAATCAAGTTACAAAGAGGAGGGAAGGGGGCAATCAGGAAAGTATTTGGTGATAGTTCTAGACAAAATGTTGCTACCGAAATAGAGAAAACAGCGTCTAATGTCTTTGATGGCACAGATCCAGATGTAAATGCGCTGTTAGGTGATATCGAAGATCTAATAGGGAACACAGATGTTGCTGTTCAGACTGATGCTCAACCATTACCCCTACGGGAGCTCATGGGGCTCGACAAGCAGCTTAGAACTACATTATCAGCTCAAGAAAGCAGGCTTGTGGAAACTGGCCAATAATTTGAAGAGGCAAGAGACCGCCTCGAAGCAGCCAGCCACGAAGACAAGAAGACAAGTATACGCAGAGAGATTGAACAACTGGAAGGTAGGCAAGACGCTCTACAGACTAGCATAGACACACTTCGTGGTAATAAGTCTCAGGTACGGCAGATATGTGACCTTGCGCGTGAGCTTGTATATAGCGACTTTTCTCTGCGAGAAAAATTTGTTAATTTGTTTCGAGAGCAGGGTGTGCAATTGCTTCCATTCTGACCGCATTAGGGTTTATAATATCCACTATCATACTGGCACTTGGGCTGGAAGGAGTTCCCGTACCAACACCACAGCCGACACCTTTAGATAATGTTGTTAAAGCACTGGGTCGGGTGATGAAACGTTTTGGTAAATGGCTCGGTGCAGCTCTACTGGTCATCATTGGTGGTGACCTTTCTTTGCTCTTCAATCTAATTGGTGACATATTCACGATGGTAGGGAGTCACTTGTGGGCACTTGCGCTTGCAGTGGGCGGTGCACTTATTGCATGGGTATCCAGGCAATCAAATGGAAGATAATATTAGATCTTCAATATTACGATGTTTTACAGTACGCATACCGTCACCGGAGAACCAACCAACCTACAATTTCCGCTCCAGGTAAGCGAAGTTGGAATGAGTAAGGTGTGCTTTACCAGCGGTTGGTATAACCTTGATGAGGATGGGAGGATGGATGTTCTGGAATTTGCTAATGGAAAAAACCGGTCAATAAAGATTGAGGCAGGCCTGTATAATTTTGATATAAATAAAAGAAAATTGGATAAAGGGATAACCCGAGATGATGTGGGAGGTATTGATTTCGAGCCGGCCACCTTACTGATCCGTATAACTGTGCCAGATGGGGTTGCGCTTTTCTTAAGTAGAAATCTCTTAGAGCTATTGGGTTTCAAACTTACTGATGAAAATCTGGCAATGAACCCAGGAAGTGTGTTGGAGCGATCGTGCACCTCCTCTTATGATGGATCTTACCTTAAACACTCACCTCTGGGAATTAAATGTTTTGCATAGCCTTGTTGATGGACACCCCACAAATAGACTTGGTAAGTTTCTTGTGAATAAGACTGATAGGCCGAATGACGCAAATACGATATAGTCATCCAAGAATGCATCGACTTGCGAAGGATGTGCTGAGTACCATCATCTAGAGGTACGAAACAATGTTAAACATTTCAATAACCACAATCTCCCCATTGAAGTTACATTGCTATTAAAATAATCGATATATTACAGCACATATCTAGTCACCGGAAAACCAAATTAAATAGGAACCCCTCTTCAAGTAAAAGAGGTAGGTATCACAGATGTATTATTTACAAATGGTTGGTACAACCTGAAGGAGGGTGGATTTTCTAACATTAGATGTTCACTTTCAGGGCTTATGCAAAGTAAAAGAGTAACCATTGAACCAGGCTTCTATACTTTTAATACACTTAAGAGAAGAGTTGACAGGGAGACAGAGATAAGAAGGAGGTGGTATGTTTTTAGAACAAAGCACTTTATAAATAAAATTAGTCATACCTTCTACTTGCGAAGTCAAATTCAGCAGTAATTTTCTATATTTCTTGGGAATAAATTTTACGGATAAATGGGTGGGTGCAGGTGTATATAGGAGTGATCACGTGTTGGAGCCTTTTTTAAGGGGTCTTTTTATATGTATTCACCTTCTGGAATTAGATGTCACTCGAAACTTTGTTGAGGGGCATCCTACCAATCGACTGGCAAAAATGACTGTTAATGAAAAAGTAGGGGAAACTACTCACGTAACATACTCACATCCCATGATACATCCTCTTGCTGGGAATATGTTGAACACCATCACCTTAGAGATGAGTGATGGCTATGGCCAACTCATACATAATAACAATTTATTAATTGCAGTAACGTTGCTATTGAAATAGCTATGAAGGTTGTTGAAAGCATGTATCCAACATTACCATCAGCTTCTTATGAGGAGGGGGCTGAGGGAGCCAGCAAATTCCGCTTACAGCATATGACACATCTAGAAAATTACCTTGAAACTGAGATTTCTGCTAGAGAAGGTCTAAGCCGCAAATACACATGGTTCTCCCATGGGTTTGAAGCAGTAGACACAGTGCCTATACTAACAACCATTGGACTTGGTGCAGCTGGAATAGGTGTTTTGGCTACGATTGTTGCTGCACCTATGGAAGGTACTGCTACTGTATGTAGTTTTGGTAGCATACTCTGTAATTATTTAGGAACACGGATGGATAAGAAAGTTGCGAAGCATCGTCAGATTGCAACTATTGCTTCCTTTAGACCATCGAGGATAGGAACACTTCTGCTTCGGAATTCAGACGGTCAGTGAAGAATTTGAACGAAATAAAGTCTTAAAAATGAAGGCCCGAGTTGCTAAAAAGATTAATTTTGGGGGAGGATGGAAAAAGCAGCTTCTGGAATATGGGAAACAAATTGGGCGGCAGGAAGCGCAGCAGGCTATTGTCAAAACACTTGCCAAAGCACTGGGTGGAGCCTCAACTTAAGCTTTAAGCGAGATCCGCGCCTCCATATTGAAGAATGATATATATATATATATATATATATATATATATATATATATATATATATATATATATATATATATATATATATATATATATATATATATATATATATATATATATATATATATATATATATATATATATATATATATCCTCCATATTGAAGGTTATGATATACATATATATATATATATATATATATATATATATATATATATATATATATATATATATATGTATATATATATATATATATATATATATATATATATATATATATATATATATATATATATATATATTTATATATATATATATATATATATATATATATATATATATATATATATATATATATATATATATATATATATATATATATATATATATATATATATATATATATATATATATATATATATATATATATATATATATATATATATATATATATATATATATGTATAATATGACACATGGCAGCATTTAAACACATCCCAGGACATATGCCAGGGGCTCCTGTTTGGCAGGATGCTGAGATTGTGGGTGTGGGTAATATAACAGAACAACGGATATACCCGGGCGGATCAGATCAGTACTTCTTGGCAAAGTTTAAAAACATCTTAAAAAACTACCGAATACACAACGTACATGATGATGCCACTGTGGAAAGGTGGCAAGCCGACCCTATGATGTTTAAACTCTCAGTTAAACTTTGCCCTGTGGATTGCCGCGGATGGATGTGGTGTTTCTCCCGAGCAGATGACTAACTACAAACACTGGACGGTTCGCATGGTTTATCGCTTTCATGTGTACTACATCATACGGAAAATATTGAAAAGACTTGTAGTTTGTCTTCCAGATGAGAATAACTTTGCAGTGATCCTTACAATATCGCACAAAAGTGACGGGACGTTAAATTAAAACAATTGTGTGACGAGTTTGGGATTTCGCCAGTAATCACCCAGTGGACCCCACCAGGGCTCCAAACCAGGGACTAGGGATACCCTGGAAGTGGTACTCAACCGCTTATCACCCTATGCAGTATGTGGCTAACGAGGAAGAGTATCACCCGCTCAAACCTCAGCAGCAATTACTATGCTACGAAAATCATATCATTTGGTGACCGGGCAGTGATGCTGACCGTCGACTACATCAGTCAACTATCGAATATGGAAACTGTTTACTTAGAAATAATCAAAACAACTAGTGATGGTTTCACAGACCTTGGTACCAACTATACCAACGACAGCATTCGTGTTCTTGTGTGGGCTGTTTGAGGCGCTTAAGCACAAACTCGCAGTCAAATTGATGGTGGTGGTAAGTCTGGATGCTCAGCAACAATCTATTCGTAAGGTTGAGGATTCGGTGGCTGCTACTATACGTCTCCCATCTTCCATTCAACGTTATCAAGATACCCTGACCTATGCCTCAACTCCTTTAGATTTCAGTCTGGGTCAAGATTTGTACATGATTCCTAGCAATATGCTTTTGCGTATAGATACCCAAATTGGCTACAACAATAATATTATGGCTGCTAAATACCTTGCTATACGTAAGCACCATAATATCAATTTTATCACAGCCCCACGACCTCCAGTTCTTGATTCAGGGGTAGAATACGGCAGCCTATCGGATACAGGAACGGGTGTTGAAGGAGTGGATGTTGAAACTGAATGGGTGGGTGTTGAAACGAAATTAGAAGGGGTGGTTGTTGAATTTAGATTAGAAGGGGTGGATGTTGAAACTAAAATAGAAGGAACAAATTCAATAGAAGCTAAAATAGAGAGAAAAATAACTTTTATTCTAGGGGTTATATAAATAAAATTAAAACATATAAATGTAAAATAAATAAAATAAGAAAATATTTTTGCGGGATTGGTATTCCGGGGGTCCATTGAGATTGAAATTCCGGAAGAAAATGCAGAGAGGTGGGGAGGAAGGGGGAGGGTTCAGCGCGATTGGGATTCGGGGAGGGGGAGGGGGTTCAGCAGGAATGTAAAATGACTTGTCCTTCTGCTTCAAAATTTGTTTCAGCAAATCATAACCACAAACTTACTGTAGCAAATAGTGAGACCACTTTATCTTAATTAAAATAACCACACAATTAGGACTTCATCCATTGCTATGATACTCATCACCAACTTCCACAACAACTAAGGTTTTCAGAATAAAGAAAATAAAGAGGACAAATTAGACCCGACCTGGTTAATTATCAGATCGGGTCTGACTGTTTGAAACTTTTAGGAGCAGAACAACTAATGATTAGGTGAGGAACAACTAATTCCTGGTGCAGGTTCAGCAGGATTGGGATTAGGGTAAGGGCTCAGGGGGATTGGGATTCCAGCGGGATTGGGATGGGATTCCGGGGAAGGGTGGTTTTAGCGGGATTGGGATTATAGGGGGGTTTCAACGGGATTGGGATTCGGGTGAGGGTTCAGCGGGATAAGGATTCCAGCGGGATTGGGATGGGATTCCGGGAAAGGGTGGTTTTAGCGAGATTAGGATTCTAGGGGGAGGGATAGTTTAGGCGGGATTGGGAATCTGGGGAGGGGATTCAGCGGAATGGAGATTGTATTTGGGGGGAGTTCAGCGAGAATGGGATTGTATTTGGGGAGGTCATCGGGAATGGGATTTGGGGTTTCAGCGGCATTAAGATTCGCAAGGTGGGGTTCAGCGGGATTGGGATTCAAGGGGTGGGTGGGGTTCAGCGGGATTGAGATTGCAGGAAATTTCAGCGGGATTAGGATTCAAGGGGCGAAGGGAGGGGGTTGAGCGGGATTAGGATTGCGGGAGTTTTAGCGGGATTAGGATTCTGGGGGTTCAGCGGAATTGGGATTGTTTTGGGGTGGAATTCAGCGGGATTGGGATTCGGGGAGGAGAAGGGGATTCAGCAGGAATGTAATTAGGATTCCTGGTGAGGGTTCAGCTGGAATGGGATTCCGGGAAGGGGAGGGGGGGGCACTCCGCGGAATGGAATTCCAGGGGTTTCAGCAGGATTGGGATTCAGGTGAGGGTTCAGCGGGATTCCAGCGGGATTGGGATGGGATTCGGAGGGTGGGGTTCAGCGGGATTGGGATTCAAGGGGGCGGGTGGGGGTGGGGGAGGGTCAGCTAGATTGGGATTGCAGGGGGTTTCAGCGGAATTGGGATTGCTTTTTTTGAGGGAGGGGGGGTTAGCGGGAATGGGATTCTGGTTTTTTTACCGGCATTGCATATGGTAATGTTTGTTTTATACGTTTGCGATAATCTCCTTAACTGTGCAAAAGCTCTGAAAAATCGAAAAAAAGAGTCTCTGAATAATTTGTTCTATTTCAAACGGTTTAAAGAACTTTAATTCATTATCTATCGTTTAAGACCATTTTCATTTAAATGTTTCCCCAAAAAAGTACCGTCTTTGTAAATTAAAAAATGTTTATCGCCGCTTTGACCTTTGTAACTTATGAATGAAAGTATTTGGGAGTCCATTTCGCACGGCCTGATAATAAACATATATCTATTTACCATATATATAAAATCAAACATGATTGGTGCAAAAAAAGCCCGTACTTTTCAACAAATAGAGAGCGATGAGAGAAAATACTGGCTATCGCTTATGTATCCCTTCATTTTAATTCTGATCTAATCTAAGCACGCCCAAACCGCGTGTACTGTACTATTGTGTGCAGAGAGTTTCCTGTTGTTTGTGTATTGTAAACATGCTGTGAATAGGCGAATGCCCGAAAGAATAAGTGTTTTCAGATTTGGGCTGATTTTGTTTTATTTTTAACAGTTTTCTTGTATATTTTGTTACACTGAGATATATTTCTTATTATATAACTGTATTCATCAGAAATCAAAACATTATTTGGCTGGAATATTATCGACAACAACCAGGAACGAAGAAGTGCAAGAGCGAAAAATAACGACAACGTTAGGTTACATGATTATGATACCAAAAATTTAGAACTATGCTATTTAGTAAATTTTGTGTATGAATTAATATCGGTTTATTATATCCATTGAATATACTTTAAAGATTTTGTTCTTAAAACCGACCCGCATAATAATGGTACCTCCTAAGTTTATTTATAGTTTTTCGTAACACATCACAGCTAGTTCCGCGATTGTGAGAGTTGAACACACAATTACAATGACGGGGTCGTCGCCTGCGTATTCGGTTATGATAGTACAAATGCTATCACGAAACGCTTAATACGACCCGGACGAGAACACAGGTACGACCGTACGGACAGACATAACATCGACAACCAAGTCAATGTCCACGGCCTTTGATAACCAGTTGTGGTGCACTGGCGGTCCGCGATTGTTTTTCTTATGCGCGTTTTAAGGTAAATTATTCCCATAGGGATTCGGAGAGCGGAGGTTCAGTGGGATTGGGATTGGTGCTTCAGTGGGATTGGGATTCCAGGGGGTTTCAAGGGGACTGTAATTGCAGGGGGGGAGGGGGTATTTGGAGGAGATGTCACCAACCCCGCCCCCCCCCTTCCCCTGTGCGCATAATTTCTGGAACTGTCATTATGGAAGATATTGCCAGTAAAAAAAAAAATGAAAAGCAGAGACTTTTCTTCGAAACTTGATGAAAATCAAATACATTTTGCTCAGACAATTGGCGAAACACTACCAGCAAAACATGCAGTTGTCACTTTTTTATATTCCATGCTAAATTATCGCCTTTTTGACTCAAATACAGACCATTAGCTTTGCTTTTTCACATGGGTGACCTGCCCCTCCCCTCTGTGAGTCCACCCCACCCACCGGGGTCTGCCCTGCCTCTCATCACATAAAATTGTAATTACCTTTTAACTTTTTGATTTGATTTTTGTTAAAAATGTAATAAAACTAATTAATGACATAAATTAAATACCTTACCTGGATACAGAACACAGATTAATAGCATAGTAAGCAATTGTCCTGTTTGGCTAACGACTGGTATTTATCAATCAGAATAGTTTTATCATGAGGTATAATTATTGCTAAAATCTCAGCTTCTTCACCAGGGGCTTGAGCTTTAAAAGGGCCCCTCGTCTCCACGCCGAAAAGACGCAGCGCGTCGTACGTGCATTAATGTACCTTCAACAAGTCTAGCACCCTGCCCTGTATTTAAATCAAGCTAGGGGTCTGAAATATATCCAAATCATATATTTTGTCAAATTTCTTTTTCTCTATAAAGTTCTTCTCTGCTTGTTTTAAAATGGTAGTCCAAATGCTTATCCGGATTGATTTATAATTTGTTATATTTTCTATTGATTTAATTTTTGAACTTACCGTATCTTTTGAACCACACTGATGATCGCCATATCAGAATCAAAAACCGTTGAGTCGTTTCTTTGCAACCTAACAGTTCCTTGCTGTAATAGTGTAATTTAGACCAAATTTATTGTATGAAGAAAACTATTCAATAAAATTCAACGTTTCCGATTGGCAGATCATTTTTACACAAATATTGACAAGCCAATTGCAAACTAGATTTACCAGTTTACTGGTGCTTCGTAAACCATTTTCAATAGGCGTACAATGAATAAATTCCCGGAATGACTAAATAAGGAGCAAATTTTGTACAATTGGATGTTCACTTTATCAAATTTCAGATATGCCATGATTCAGTGATTTGATTTGTAAATAACTGGACTGAACGTTTCAACTGATAAAAAAAAAAAAAAAAGACGTTATATCAATTTAATGCCCGCACTGTGAGTTTTTAAACGGCATCACAATAAAACATCTTTTGCCGGAACATTCCAAGAAGAAATTAAATTTAAAAAAAGCACTTCGGTTTCCAAATTTTAGGTTATGTTTGATTAGAAATTAAGGAAGCTTTGAAGCAGTGGGGTGCTACAAGGACCCCCTCCCCCTCCCACCACGGGACCGCTTCACTCCCACTTACCACCTCCAGAAATTTTAAAAGTTACATATTTTTTCCGATTTATAGGCTCCCACCATGAGACAAAATTGCCCTTCTCTCTCATGAACAAAATTCTCGCGCCTCCATTGTTTTGACATATATGCTAGTTTTGTGTTGTATATGGAGAGGGGGAGGGGAAAGTTACCAAATCCGGACTTTCTGAAATACCTCTTAATGCCATGATCGAGAGCGAACAGTATCATTTCTTTCTTCTCCTAACACAGAATAAAATGACAAATTTCATCGAAGAAGGCCATCAATACATGGGTGGCGCCAGCTGCTACACCCAGCTGCCCAGTGCCCAGTCTGTGAATTTTTGCCTGAATATTAGTGTAGTTTTTAGTTCCACCCATTACACAGAGTGTAATGAGTTGAACTTATCAAAACGTACGTGAGCTCCCATATGTGCCTGTGCAATGGTTTGCTTTAAAATGCATCTCCTAGGTTTAAACAGTTTTGCTTTTGAAATTCTGGCTTAAACAAGATTTTTGTATGCTTCTCATAGCTTGTATTTTGCTAAGAGATATTCTATGCATTTTTTGTAATTAAAGCTCCCAAAAGGTCTTACTAAAGTATTGTTTGCTTGATAGAGAGGTTGTTCTTAATTTGTATAAGCAGTTAGTCAGGACGCACATTGAGTATGCTACTCAGGCTTGGAGTCCTTTTTATGAGAAGGATAAGTTCAATTTGGAGCAGGTTCAGCGAAAAGCCACTGGACTTATCCCCGAAGTAAGGAATCTCTCTTATGAATCTAGGTTGCAAATTCTTGGTTTGACCACGCTTGAGTTGAGAAGAGTACGTGGGGATATGATTCAGGTTTTTAAATTCCTATCTGGTAGTGATGCTTTGACTTCCTGTTATTTCTTGCATGTTTCAGCTAATCCTCATGTGACACGTGGTAAAAGTTTGAAGTTGACCAAAGAGTTTTCACGGATAGATATTCGACGGTTTAGCAAAGAGTTGTAAATGAGTGGAATGGTTTGCCTGAATGGGTAGTTACCTCCTTTTCTGTTCACAAGGTCAACATTAATAAGTTTTTTTTTTTTTTTTGTAGTGATGGTGGTGTTAGTTTGGGCTTTTTATAGGGTAACTAACCCTTCTTAACCCGTTACCTTGTTATATATGTATCAGATTTCATACTTACAGTAATGGTGCTAAAAATAGCTAGCTGTAGACATACTGTAATGCTCCGTGTACCGTACATAGCTAGGTCCTCATGCATTCAGTACATGTGTTTCCTATTAGCACTACGATATTTACTACTTTTATTGAACATATCTAAAAGCTGGTATAATAGTATTAATTTGTGTAGTAGTATCTTTCATATAAGACTAAAATTATGCAATTTGATGAGCATTTGAGTGAATTACGGGATGATAAAATAATTTTATATCGGAGACTTGAAGCCGTGTGAAATTTTTGGGACGTGACTGTGTTTTGTGCATGCAAAAAGTAATCGTCGAGTGTAATATGTGGTCAGAAATAAAGGCAATATCCCAAGCTTTCTAATGATTAAATGATACCTGCGTTTTAAGTTTTCGATGGTTTGTTCATTTGTTCACGGAAAAAAGTTGAAAATCATTTTTATTTTTACGCATGTTTATTAAAATACAATTGCAAAAACTCAAACTTTGTTTGAAAGAGAATTGTTTTATCTTTAAATTGAGATATAATTATGTACGATGCCCCATTTACATGGCAAGCGACTCGTGAATTTACCCACTGTTCTAAGTTGTAAACAACTTAGAACTAAAGCTGGAATTCCCGTATTTCGAGGGCAATTTGTATTACCTAGATACCTACCTATGTTACCTGGACGAAAGGCTAGTTTCCAGACCTAGAAGTGTCAAGTAATTCGTGACTCCCGGCCTTGAAGTGAAAATTACACCAGTGCAAAAGTGCAAAATATTTAACCTAATAAAATTTATTTCATTTTCTTATCATTTAGGCACCAGCAAAATTGAAGATTCACCTTTAAGAAGAAAAGAAGCATCAGGGTTTCTTCAAAACGTCTTGAAAATATCGAATGCAGAAGAAAAATTTCACAAGAATCCTGTCGGACTTTTGAACTTAATATCTTCAAAAGATCATTTACGATTCCGTGGCAAACCATCTCATTCTACCAAGATGAACCAGAAAGACGAACATTTCCCTCATTTCAAGAGCATTCAAAATCCATGCATAAAAAACAGGGTGGTGTATGTTTTGATAATTCCATATATTTCAAATATTTATTAGAAAGTATTGGCTATGACGTATTCTTTCACATTGGGGAAGTTAATGGATATTGGGGAGCACATATAGGAACAACACTTAAAAATGTGTCATATCCAGGAGGAACACATTTATTTGAAGTTGGTTCTCAGTTTCCAATGCCCAGAGCTATACCTATCGATTTCGACAAAGAATCGCCAATTTATGAAGATCTTTTCTTGAAATCAAAATACATCCGCTTAGAAGATGGAAGCATTGCAATTATGCACGAAGCTAGACCTGACAACATTGCAAGAAAACTGACCAATGAAGAATTGGAAAGTGGATGGTATTGTCTAAGGGTGTCCGATATAGAGCAACCAATTAATCTTCAGAAGTATAAACAATTTTATGAGACTGCAGTACGGCCTTTACGCGGTGTTAACTTCAGATATGGCATCAGAGCAGGTACATTCATCAACGAACATACATTACTTATCATTACAGAAAAGGAGTTTATCACCAGTGATGCGCAAAGGAATATTATTAAGTCTCCCATCAGTTCTAAGAAGCACATGAAGCACCTTCTGTTGAAATACTTTCCACAATTTTCCGAGTCAATGATAGACAGAGCCATAGAAATATCGGATTATGAGCTTCATACCTACTTTAAACACCTATTGTAGCGTATGATCTTTCTGCCAGTGAATGGGATTTTTCTTAGAAATCATTCACTCGGCTAATGTTTACACTACTACAGTATAATAGTATTTAAAGGATTAGTTCAGGGGTCCAGCAAGTCTATCTTATATGAAATAATCTTGAAAAGAAACAAAATAGTGACGAAAGCATTCAAAAATCTTATTTCATTAAGGAGATATATAGATTTAAAACTTAATATTATTTGTGTTGGACTGGATTCAGACTAATTGTGTTGTCATAACCAAGGCTCCTCAGTCTTTATTTATTCTATCATATTTTGTCCTGCCATTTTGTGGCTTAAAACCCATAAGATATTTTAAATAGTAGTAAAACTACATCTAGGAAATGTATTTATACTAAACCACCTGACAGCCTGAAGAAAGTTAGAGGGAAAATAATTTCAATAGTGAAAAAAAAATAAAGAAACTTTCTTTAAAATACATTAACAAATGCTAAAAAAGATTGTGAGGACAAGGACGCTAACTTACCATAGTAGACTTACTACACCAGTCATTTCTACATATTTCCATAAGGGAATTCATTTATCGAACGCTTTCTCCACCATTTTGTTTCTTTTGAAGTCCTCTTTCATATAAGATGGACATTCTTGACCACTGAACTAATTCTTGTATCTGCTGATTAAATACCGATAGAATAAAAATAAAAATAAGAGATACGTATGCAGAATATTAGTTCACTAGTCCAAACAAATTGTCATATTATCTTAGTATATGAAAGAGGATTCATGAAACGAAATGAGGAAGAAACTGGTTGGATACATGTATTTTATCACAAAGCTGCAGGGTATAAAATCTGGAAAGTATATCAAATTTTTCTCCTGAATAAATAAAAAATATATACAAAAATTATTCAACTGGTAAAAAGTGAAAAATTAATTTCCTGAAAAATATTTAACAATTGTTGGAAAATAAGGATGAAGACGCAACATTTCTACAATAGACTTTGCTCACAAGTCAACAAACAACAGACTTTAACATTTGAATTTCTCTTTATTGCAGTCTGGACAAGATAGGATGACATTGAAACATAGAGAGATTGTATGTGACAGGATGGCATGGCATATGTGGTAGGGTGGTACGGCATGGGGCAGGATGGTATGTGGTGGAACGTCACCTGGATTTCAGGTTGGATACCATGGGGGACATGGTGGTATGGTATGTGGGTTAAGGAGAGCTGGCATGTAGGAAAGGGAGGAGTGGTGTGTGGAACAGGGTTGCATGGTATGTGGGACAAGGTGGCATAGCATGTGATGGGATGTCATAAAATAGCAGGTGTGATGGGTCATGTGGTGATATATGATTTCCAGAATGGAGGGATGTAGGATGGAATGGCATGTGGAACACGTGTCTTATTAGCGGCGAGGGGATTTTCTATAATTTGCGATGTCTGGTTTATATAACAAACAAATTGATGTCAAAGTCATATTAATATCTTATTCCGTTGATGAGTTATTGCACTATAAAGTTTACAACAGTGTCAGCTCGCAGTGTACAACGTAAGATTTCAAAGACATCTCTAAAACTATGTTTATATATTTCTATAAAACAAACTTTTTCCATTTTACTTAAAGTGTTAGGTTCATGAGTAGATGGGCAAAGCACATTATTATAAATAGCATTTATGCCCGATCTCAATAAATACACAAAAATGTATCGAAGAAGGTAGAAAGAGGTCATATTTACATATTGTGAACATCCAGATTTGTCTTTTCCGTATCTCACGTGATTAATCACACCCATCTGATTAATCACACCCATCTGATTAATTACACCCATCTGATTAATCACACCCATCTGATTAATCACACCCATCTGATCAATCACACCCATCTGATTAATCACACCCATCTGACTAATCACACCCATCTGATTAAATCACACCCATCTGATTGATCACACCCATCTGATTAAATCACACCCATCTGATTAATCACACCCATCTGATTAATCACACCCATCTGATTAATTACACCCATCTGATTGATCACACCCATCTGATTAATCACACCCAGCTGATTAATTACACCCATCTGATTAATCACACCCATCTGATTAAATCACACCCATCTAATTAATCACACCCATCTGATTAATCACACCCATCTGACTAATCACACCCATCTGATTAAATCACAC
Organism: Chiridota heheva; assembly: GCA_020152595.1. Taxonomy (NCBI): domain Eukaryota; kingdom Metazoa; phylum Echinodermata; class Holothuroidea; order Apodida; family Chiridotidae; genus Chiridota; species Chiridota heheva. Next base: position 160,667 of record JAIGNY010000062.1, on the reverse strand, counting down.
CCATCTGATTGATCACACCCATCTGATTAATCACACCCATCTGATTAATTACACCCATCTGATTAATCACACCCATCTGATTAATTACACACAGCTGATTGATCACACCCATCTGATTAATCACACCCATCTGAATAATTACACCCATTTGATTAATCACACCCATCTGATTAAATCACACCCATCTGATTAATCACACCTATCTGATTAATCACACCCATCTGATTAATTACACCCATCTGATTGATCACACCCATCTGATTAATCACACCCATCTGATTAATCACAACCATCTGATTAATCACACCCATCTAATTGATCACACCCATCTGATTAATCACACCCATCTGATTATTCACACCCATCTGATTAATCACACCCATTTGATTAATCACACCCATCTGATTGATCACACCTATCTGATTAATCACACCCATCTGATTTATCACACCCATCTGATTAAATCACACCCATCTGATTAATCACACCCATCCGATTAAATCACACCCATCTGGTTAATCACACCCATCTGATTGATCACACCCATCTGATGACGTCGTGCCAATAACACATGACATCGTACAGCAATACATTCATAAGGCATGGACCAACAAGATATTCCCGACGTTTATCGTTCTTTGATAGATTGATTTTGTTTACTGTCGTTGGGCGAGGGTGGGCAGGGGAGGTAACCTTACTGACACCACCCCTGCCTTTCATTGCCATCTTTTTAAATCACTTGTTTACTAAATACATATGTATATTTTTACATGATCATATCTACATATCCCAAGGTTAACATTGTCCGTAATCATTCGGCGTATAGTCTGTTAGCATTTGACCATGTTTCATGCTTTTTCTGCTTCTTGGAATGCCATCCGCGTTTTTCAAAACATTTGCGAAGAAAATCGACCATATCCCCGCTTATTCCAAAGTGTGTTCTGACATAATCCAAAATTTCTTTAGGTGAATCAACCGCTCGAAGAAAATCCGCAAAAGTTGAAACTGAAAAGAAAAAATGTTTTATAAACTTATATGAAAATATATGAAAATATATACTGAAGGGCAGTAGCGTATTAAGCGGGCAACTTGAATGCCGTCGGTGTAGTGCTGAAGGAGCAAACTTGATTTCCGTCGGTCTAGTGCTGAAGAGGGCAAACTTGCATACCGTCGGTGTAGTGTTGATGGAGGAAAACCTGAATGCGGTTTTGTGCTGAAGAGGGCAAACTTGAATGCTGTCTGTCTAGTGCTGAAGGAGGCAAACTTGAATGCTGTCTGTCTAGTGCTGAAGGGGCAAACTTGAATGCTGTCTGTCTAGTGCTGAAGAGGGCAAACTTGAATGCTGTCTGTCTAGTGCTGAAGGGGGCAAACTTGAATGCTGTCTGTCTAGTGCTGAAGAGGGCAAACTTGAATGCTGTCTGTCTGTGCTGAAGAGGGCAAACTTGAATGCTGTTTGTCTAGCGCTGAAGGGGGCAAACTTGAATGCTGTCTGTCTAGTGCTGAAGAGGGCAAACTTGAATGCTGTCTGTCTAGTGCTGAAGAGGGCAAACTTGAATGCTGTCTGTCTAGTGCTGAAGGGGGCAAACTTGAATGCTGTCTGTCTAGTGCTGAAGAGGGCAAACTTGAATGCTGTCTGTCTAGTGCTGAAGGGGGCAAACTTGAATGCTGTCTGTCTAGTGCTGAAGGGGGCAAACTTGAATGCTGTCTGTCTAGTGCTGAAGGGGGCAAACTTGCATTCCGTCAGTTTAGTGCTGAAGGGGGAAAACTTGCATTCCGTCAGTTTAGGCTGAAGGGGGCAAACTTGCATTCCGTCAGTTTAGTGCTGAAGAGGGCAAACTTGCATTCCGTCAGTTTAGTGCTGAAGGGGGCAAACTTGCATTCCGTCAGTTTAGTGCTGAAGGGGGCAAACTTGCATTCCGTCAGTTTAGTGCTGAAGAGGGCAAACTTGAATGCTGTCTGTCTAGTGCTGAAGGGGGCAAACTTGAATGCTGTCTGTCTAGCGCTGAAGGGGGCAAACTTGAATGCTGTCTGTCTAGTGCTGAAGGGGGCAAACTTGAATGCTGTCTGTCTAGTGCTGAAGGGGGCAAACTTGAATGCTGTCTGTCTAGTGCTGAAGAGGGCAAACTTGAATGCTGTCTGTCTAGTGCTGAAGGGGGCAAACTTGAATGCTGTCTGTCTAGTGCTGAAGAGGCAAACTTGAATGCTGTCTGTCTAGTGCTGAAGAGGGCAAACTTGAATGCTGTCTGTCTAGCGCTGAAGGGGGCAAACTTGAATGCTGTCTGTCTAGTGCTGAAGAGGGCAAACTTGAATGCTGTCTGTCTAGTGCTGAAGAGGGCAAACTTGAATGCTGTCTGTCTAGTGCTGAAGGGGGCAAACTTGAATTCTGTCTGTCTAGTGCTGAAGGGCAAACTTGAATGCTGTCTGTCTAGTGCTGAAGGGGCAAACTTGAATGCTGTCTGTCTAGTGCTGAAGGGGGCAAACTTGAATGCTGTCTGTCTAGTGCTGAAGGGGGCAAACTTGCATTCCGTCAGTTTAGTGCTGAAGGGGAAAACTTGCATTCCGTCAGTTTAGTGCTGAAGGGGCAAACTTGCATTCCGTCAGTTTAGTGCTGAAGAGGGCAAACTTGCATTCCGTCAGTTTAGTGCTGAAGGGGGCAAACTTGCATTCCGTCAGTTTAGTGCTGAAGGGCAAACTTGCATTCCGTCAGTTTAGTGCTGAAGAGGGCAAACTTGAATGCTGTCTGTCTAGTGCTGAAGGGGGCAAACTTGAATGCTGTCTGTCTAGCGCTGAAGGGGCAAACTTGAATGCTGTCTGTCTAGTGCTGAAGGGGGCAAACTTGCATTCCGTCAGTTTAGTGCTGAAGGGCAAACTTGCATTCCGTCAGTTTAGTGCTGAAGGGGGCAAACTTGCATTCCGTCAGTTTAGTGCTGAAGGGGGCAAACTTGCATTCCGTCAGTTTAGTGCTGAAGGGCAAACTTGCATTCCGTCAGTTTAGTGCTGAAGAGGGCAAACTTGAATGCTGTCTGTCTAGTGCTGAAGGGGGCAAACTTGAATGCTGTCTGTCTAGCGCTGAAGGGGGCAAACTTGAATGCTGTCTGTCTAGTGCTGAAGGGGGCAAACTTGAATGCTGTCTGTCTAGTGCTGAAGGGGGCAAACTTGAATGCTGTCTGTCTAGTGCTGAAGAGGGCAAACTTGAATGCTGTCTGTCTAGTGCTGAAGGGGGCAAACTTGAATGCTGTCTGTCTAGTGCTGAAGGGGGCAAACTTGAATGCTGTCTGTCTAGTGCTGAAGGGGGCAAACTTGCATTCCGTCAGTTTAGTGCTGAAGGGGGCAAACTTGCATTCCGTCAGTTTAGTGCTGAAGGGGGCAAACTTGCATTCCGTCAGTTTAGTGCTGAAGAGGGCAAACTTGAATGCTGTCTGTCTAGTGCTGAAGGGGGCAAACTTGAATGCTGTCTGTCTAGCGCTGAAGGGGGGCAAACTTGAATGCTGTCTGTCTAGTGCTGAAGGGGGCAAACTTGAATGCTGTCTGTCTAGTGCTGAAGGGGCAAACTTGAATGCTGTCTGTCTAGTGCTGAAGGGGCAAACTTGAATGCTGTCTGTCTAGTGCTGAAGGGGCAAACTTGAATGCTGTCTGTCTAGTGCTGAAGGGGGCAAACTTGAATGCTGTCTGTCTAGTGCTGAAGGGGGCAAACTTGCATTCCGTCAGTTTAGTGCTGAAGGGGGCAAACTTGCATTCCGTCAGTTTAGTGCTGAAGGGGGCAAACTTGCATTCCGTCAGTTTAGTGCTGAAGAGGGCAAACTTGAATGCTGTCTGTCTAGTGCTGAAGGGGGCAAACTTGCATTCCGTCAGTTTAGTGCTGAAGGGGGCAAACTTGCATTCCGTCAGTTTAGTGCTGAAGAGGGCAAACTTGAATGCTGTCTGTCTAGTGCTGAAGGGGGCAAACTTGAATGCTGTCTGTCTAGTGCTGAAGGGGGCAAACTTGCATTCCGTCAGTTTAGTGCTGAAGGGGGCAAACTTGCATTCCGTCAGTTTAGTGCTGAAGAGGGCAAACTTGAATGCTGTCTGTCTAGTGCTGAAGGGGGCAAACTTGAATGCTGTCTGTCTGTCTAGTGCTGAAGGGGGCAAACTTGAATGCTGTCGGTTTAGTGCTGAAGAGGGCAAACTTGAATGCTGTCTGTCTAGTGCTGAAGGGGGCAAACTTGCATTCCGTCAGTTTAGTGCTGAAGGGGGCAAACTTGCATTCCGTCAGTTTAGTGCTGAAGAGGGCAAACTTGAATGCTGTCTGTCTAGTGCTGAAGAGGGCAAACTTGCATTCCGTCAGTTTAGTGCTGAAGGGGGCAAACTTGAATGCTGTCTGTCTAGTGCTGAAGGGGGCAAACTTGAATGCTGTCTGTCTAGTGCTGAAGGGGGCAAACTTGAATGCTGTCTGTCTAGCGCTGAAGGGGGCAAACTTGAATGCTGTCTGTCTAGTGCTGAAGGGGGCAAACTTGCATTCCGTCAGTTTAGTGCTGAAGGGGGCAAACTTGCATTCCGTCAGTTTAGTGCTGAAGAGGGCAAACTTGAATGCTGTCTGTCTAGTGCTGAAGGGGGCAAACTTGAATGATGTCTGTCTAGTGCTGAAGAGGGCAAACTTGAATTCCGTCGGTTTAGTGCTGAAGAGGGCAAACTTGCATTCCGTCAGTTTAGTGCTGAAGAGGGCAAACTTGAATGCTGTCTGTCTAGTGCTGAAGGGGGCAAACTTGAATGCTGTCTGTCTGTCTAGTGCTGAAGGGGGCAAACTTGAATGCTGTCGGTCTAGTGCTGAAGAGGGCAAACTTGAATGCTGTCTGTCTAGTGCTGAAGGGGGCAAACTTGCATTCCGTCAGTTTAGTGCTGAAGGGGGCAAACTTGCATTCCGTCAGTTTAGTGCTGAAGAGGGCAAACTTGAATGCTGTCTGTCTAGTGCTGAAGGGGGCAAACTTGCATTCCGTCAGTTTAGTGCTGAAGAGGGCAAACTTGAATGCTGTCTGTCTAGTGCTGAAGGGAGCAAACTTGAATTCCGTCAGTTTAGTGCTGAAGAAGGCAAACTTGAATGCTGTCTGTCTGGTGCTGAAGGGGGCAAACTTGCATTCCGTCAGTTTAGTGCTGAAGAGGGCAAACTTGAATGCTGTCTGTCTAGTGCTGAAGGAGCAAACTTGCATTCCGTCGGTTTAGTGCTGAAGAGGGCAAACTTGCATTCCGTCAGTTTAGTGCTAATGGAGGAAAAACTTGAATGCTGTTTTGTGCTGAAGAGGGCAAACTTGCATGCTGTCTGTCTAGTGCTGAAGGGAGCAAACTTGAATGCCGTCGGTGTAGTGCTGAAGGAGCAAACTTGAATTCCGTCGGTCTAGTGCTAAAGAGGGCAAACTTGCATACCGTCGGTGTAGTGCTGATGGAGGAAAACTTGAATGCGGTTTTGTGCTGAAGAGGGCAAACTTGAATGTTGTTTGTCTAGTGCTGAAGATGGCAAACTTGAATGCGGTTTTGTGCTGAAGAGGGCAAACTTGAATGTTGTTTGTCTGGTGCTGAAGGGGGCAAACTTGAATGCGGTTTTGTGCTGAAGAGGGCAAACTTCAATGCTGTCTGTCTGGTGCTGAAGATGGCAAACTTCAATGCTGTCTGTCTGGTGCTGAAGAGGGCAAACTTCAATGATGTCTGTCTGGTGTTGAAGATGGCAAACTTGAATGATGTCTGTCTGGTGCTAAAGATGGCAAACTTGAATTCCGTCGGTTTTGTGCTGAAGAGGGCAAACTTGATTGTCGTCAGTCTAGTGCTGAAGGGGGCAAACTTGATTGTCGTCAGTCTGGTGCTGAAGGGGGCAAACTTGATTGTCGTCAGTCTAGTGCTGAAAAAAGCAAACTTCAATTAGATAAATTATACCGCAAGTTACAGACAATATGCGGATGTGAAGTGGTGCAAATAGGGAGCGGGCCTCTTCATTAGTCTATTGAACCATGAGGCTTGGCCCATAGAAGATTTACGGTCCACACTTTTAATCTGATACGACAGAAAATACATCTTCAGAAGATTTTCTTTTCAAAGAAATTTCACCTGTGAGACAAGTTGCAAGTTTTCCATCAGCCCTGGCCCTATATTGTTTAAAGGTTTAGTATTTAAACAAGTTCATTTGAAATGAAAGATGACATTACAAGAAAAACAATTGTGAAGAAATAGTTTGTATTTATTCTTTTTATTCTGCTAAGGAGATATTCTCGTTTAAAGTTCTTTCTCATTTGTGTAAAAACAACCGAAACCAGACAAATTATGAGATACACTCACCATCGACATTGAACGGGTTTTTCAAATTCCGAAGAGCGCCCTCACACCACTCGGTAAAATCATCGGTCAGAGGCTTTGCCTGAAACAGTACAAACTCACTTTCCTTTGTGGATAAAATGAATACAAAATTTTCTAACATAAAAATCATGCACATACATCAATGTCCACTATGCCCAGTCCATGCACTGCTCTCTCACTAATGTTTTTCTCAGCATTCGTATTTGCACATTTTACCAAAAAAAGTGTCACGAGTCCCCCCGCCCCCTGATTTTCCGCCATGTTTTCCACCCCCCCCCCCTGTAGTTATTTTATTTATGCTCATTTTACTCTTTTGGTCCCCCAGGTACATTTGGGACCTCTGAGCCTGCACACCGTGGCAATTCCCCCCCTCCTCCTCCTCCTCGGCATGCGGCGCAACCCTGCCTGTCGGTTAACCCTGGAATCACCCCTTGATGTTAAAGAACATGACTAAATTTTCATTTGATCTAAAGCCTCTTACCATTTCTCTGTTCTGGGGTGACGTTCCCATGGAAACCTCATTGTGGCGATTTCGTCCCTGCCGCAATGAAACATTTTCCAAGCTAGTTTGGATTAAAAAAAACAAAAAAACAATATACACAGCGCAAGCTATTAAAATAATCCAACTTTTTTTTAACGGAGTTGCCATTTTTGAGCTGTAGATATGTCTGCAACAGACGATCTCCTTTAGCATGAAAATCAACAGCCCAAAGTGGGCAGCTTTTTATACTGTATTCGGTATTCGGATTAAAAATTGTAATTTGAGCGAGCAGAACGATGTTTAATATGTTATTCATTGTTTTTTACACTTAAGAATTGAATCCTAACTCCCCAAAAATATTGTCAGCTCGGGAATTGTGCCCCATCCCCTGCCCCATCCCCACCCCTCCCTTTTCAAATGCAAGCTCTGGCTACATGCCTGAACTTAGCAGTTTAATTTTAGCTCGACTATTCGAAGTATAGTAGAGCTATTCTACTACCCCCCGCGTCGGCGTCCGGTAAAGTTTTGGTTAAAGTTTTCATAACTTAAGTTATGAATGGTGTACATTCATGTGACTTGGGACATGGGTACTGACCAAGTAAGCAAGATATGACGGTTGTGTGTTCCTACTAATTAGCTTATTTGCATAACAATGAAAATATGTGTCAGATTAAAGTTTTGATTAAAGTTTTGGTTCAAGTTTTTGGTTGGGTATCTAAAATATATTTCAATATTTATCAATAATATAAAAAATAAATAATCATATCTTGTTTTCATAAATTATGAATGGTTTACATTCATGTGACTTGGCATAGGGGTTGAGGGAATGGGTACTGTTTAAATGAACATTATTAGGGGGTTGTGTGTGCATACTACTTAGCTTATTTGCATAACAATACACATATTTGTCAGCTTAAAGGTTTCATAACTTATGAATGGTGTACATTCATGTAACTAGTACCGTTCAAGTGAGCATGGTTATGGGTTGAGGGCTGTGTGCATACTAATTAGTTTATTTGCATAACAATAACACTATTTGTATCTATGATATCTCTTAAATTAAAGTAGATGTGGGGATTTTGTTTGCACGAATGATCATATATGTGAAGAGCAATGTTTACACTTAATTTTGTGGTGAAGTGTGCATATTAAATATGTTATTTGCATAACAATAGGCTTTTGTACAAAATGTTTAACATTCATGAGCGCATAACTTAAGCTATGAATGATGTACATTTATGTAATTCGGCACAGGGGTAGAAAAAAAAAAAGTACTGTTTAAATAAGCATGATTGAGGGGTTGTGTGTGCATACTAATTAGCTTATTTGCATAACAATGGAAATAATTGTATCTATAACATTTCTTTAATTAAAGTGGGAGTGGAGATTTTGTTTTACACAAATGATCATATATGTGAAGACCATTGTTTACAATCAATGGTGAGGTGTAAGTGTGCATATTAAGTAGATTATTTGCATAACGATAGACTTGCATACGAAATATTTGGCCTGAGATAATAACTTGCTATTTGCTTCAGATGTAGAGGGCATTTGTACTGTTCAGTTGAACATGGTTGGGGGGTTGTGTGTGCATAATAATTAGCTTAGCAATGAAAATATTTGTATATGTGGTATCTTTTGAATTAAAAATGGGTATGATGATTTTTCTTTAACAAATGACCATATAGTTTATGTGAAGAGCATTGTTCACACTTAATGGTGAGGTATGGTGTGCATTTGCTGCAATATGTTTGACCTGAGATCAAACGTATATGGCTTATGAACTACTAACTTTACATTTCTAGTTTTGTTGTTATGATATTAACATTCCTGACATGAATAGCAATCAAAATGTTTGTCTTGCCATGAATAAAGAAGCAAAGGAAACTATCATCGCTTCTAAAGAATGTTTAATTAGAGGTTTGAGAATATAAACAATAAGCAGAATGTGGGGTAGAAGATGACATGATGATAAAGTAGCTGAAGGAATTAGGACGAGATCATGTGGGACAGGGTAGAATTGTGTGTAGGGCAGGGTGCGGTGGGATGTTGATCAGGATGTATAGGCATATGGAACAGGGTTTATTGGTATGTAGAACAGGGTGGATTGGCATGTGGAACAGGATGGATTGACATGTGGAACAGGGGGATGGCATGTGGTGGGATGTCATCTGGATTTCAGTAGTGATGGCATGTTGGTCATGCAAGTGGTGGAATGACATACAATATCTGGTTTTCAGGTGTGATTGCATGGAGTATAGACGTGGGATGACATTTGGCACAGGTTGGGATGGAATATGGGACAGTCTGGAATATGCATTATTAGCGGTGAGGGGATTTGTATCGTTTCCAATATCAAGTTTGTCATACGTTACGCAATAATGTTTTGCATAATTTTGCTTTAATGTTATTGTACCTTTTTAATGCTGCTTGACTTTAGTTGACACATATTTTCTTAAATTGGAAGTTGTATTACAATCCAGGATATAGTTCTGGGAATGTGTAGGGACTGAGGGACGGTACAGGGTGGAAAGGTGGTTGAATGGCATTCTTCCATTGACATTGGCAAGTCAGGGCCTCTCATTTCTTTGTTATTAAATTGAAAGAACTAAAAAAGGTGTTGTAGTTATAAAGACTGCTAGGTTTAACATGCTTTCTGAGTTACTGTGTGAGGTAACCTTGAGGTTTTTTTGTCTTAAAATGTCTGGGAAAACTCAAAGATATTTAAAGCTTGTAGTGCAAATTTAAAAAGAAGTGCATCTTTCACAGCTCAATTTGAAATCATCTGCACCTGCTATCCTATTTCTTTATATACTTCCCTCTATAAGCCCATTCTCTATACTAGCTTTGAATAGTCGAGCATACTGTCCTTCCAACACTTCTAGTTTATCCTGTAATTGGTCAATTATGGGGTTATTCAAAGATGACAAACTGCACGTCCCTGGTGGGTGTTCTATATAACTCGGCTATAGCATTATGTTCCGCTGAAGAGAATGATTGTTTCTTACCTATGTGCGGCTATATCCGCAGCATCATCCCAAAACCTGAAAGAGCTTGAAGATGACTCGGAAGATGTCGGCGATTCACAACTATCAGAGTCTTCCCAGGCAGGTTTAAATTCGTTAGTCCTGCATCTGAAGTGATTGTCGTTGTTCATATTTGTACCCCACACCGCAGCTTCAGCAAGATTCATCTTGTTTACCTGTATAGAAAATGCGTCCACATAAAGGTACCTCGTGTACAAATCACCAAATCAACGGTAGTTCGACACGTCAGCCAAAGAAGGGGTCACGTGTCTCTAATTTTGGCAGAACATTACGTTTTCTTGATCACATTGCATCGTGCAAGATGTGTATGAAGATGAGGCCTGAGGATGTAGATGGACATGAGGATGAGGATATATCCGTAACAAATGTAGGGTCTACTTCGCATACCAAACAGTGTGCCCAATAATAAGCTAAAGCTACAGTAACAAATGAACAATGAGCAGACCTACTTACAATGGTTGTATCCTTGTGACTTAGCCACCGTAACTTTCGCATCTCCTCGTTTTGAATTGTTTGCAAATCTGGGGTGAATGAACATTCTGAGGTATTTCTGTCAAATATAGAAATATGTGTTTTGCTTTATTTTAAAAACAGTAGCTATGGTGACCGCCATTACAAAATGTAGGCATTACAAAATGTAGGCCTATATTGCAACTTCCATTTCGTCGTAGGGAAATCTACTGTGTCACCGCTGAGGGGAACAGTTTAACAAGGTAGGGGGGGGGGTGTTATTTAACTTTACCGCTCTCCTAACTGGAGATCATGAAGTAGCTTCTTCCATTTCGTCCAGTCTCTTGCAATTTCTCTGATAATTTTTCATCAAAATCTACTGCGCTTTCACTTCCTTCATACTAATCCTTTATTATGTTGATGTACTTTTGCAGGATTCCATATCATTTCATTATTTTCCATAAAATATCTATGTTAACACTGTCGAAAGCATTTGTAAAATCAAAAAAACTAAGACACAGTGGTGCTGTCCATTTTCTGCTCTGCTCTATTACATTTCTTAATGTGAACATCTTGTTCCGTTGTTCCCCTCCCACTTCTGAAGCTGGCTTGCTCAGCTTGCAATGTATCATCTACAGCATCCTGTTAATTCTATCAATAATTAAACCTTCCAAAAGTTTTGCTCCCAGTCGGCAATAGTGAAACCTCTCTGAAATTATCAAATCTTTTATATCACCGTTCGTGGGCACTATTACGATTATGCTTTTCTTCCGACATTATCTTATTAAATAACCGTTAATAATTCTTCTGACACTTCTCTGCTACATGTACCTTTCTACATTTCCGTTGTTATGTCATCTATTCCACCTGCTTTTCCATTTTTCATTTTTTTTAACACTTTTCTTACTTCTTGGGTTGTGATTCTACTTTCCTTTATCAGTAACTCTTTGTCATATGTATCCAATAACTCATCTAGCTCATTGTTTACATGATTTGAAGCCTCTACCATAGGCTGGTTTAATGTGGATTCAAAATGATTATTCCATCTATCCTTACCTCATCTTCTCCTGTAATTAATTCTCCATCTCTGCTTCTTATTCCTGTACTTTTCTTTCTTCCTTTACAGCATAATGTCTTTGTAATCTTGTACAAGCTGTTCATGTCACCTCTTGAACAAGCTGTTCATGTCACCTCTTGATGCTGTTCATGTCACCTCTTGATGCTATTCATGTCACCTCTTGATACTGTTCATGTCACCTCTTGATGCTGTTCATATCACCTTTTAATGCTGTTCATGTCACCTCTTGATGCTGTTCATGTCACCTCTTGATGCTGTTCATGTCACCTCTTGATGCTGTTCATATCACCTCTTGATGCTGTTCATGTCACCTCTTGATGCTATTCATGTCACCTCTTGATGCTGCTCATGTCACCTCTTGATGCTGTTCATGTCACCTCTTGATGCTGTTCATGGCACCTCTTGATGCTGTTCATGTCACCTCTTGATGCTATTCATGATGCTGTTCATGTCACCTCTTGATGCTGTTCATGTCACCTCTTGATGCTGCTCTTGATGCTGTTTGTCACCTCTTGATGCTGTTCATGTCACCTCTTGATGCTGCTCATGTCACCTCTTGATGCTGTTCATGTCACCTCTTGATGCTGTTCATGTCACCTCTTGATGCTGTTCATGTCACCTCTTGATGCTGTTCATGTCACCTCTTGATGATGTTTTATGTCACCTCTTATGCTGTTCATGTCACCTCTTGATGCTGTTCATGTCACCTCTTGATGCTGTTCATGTCACCTTTTGGTGTTGTTCATGTCACCTCTTGGTGCTATTCATATCACCTCTTGATGCTGTTCATGTCACCTCTTGATGCTGTTCATGTCATCTCTTGATGCTGTTCATGTCACCTCTTGATGCTTTTCATGTCACCTCTTGATGCTGTTTATGTCACCTCTTGATGCTGTTCATGTCACCTCTTGATGCTGTTCATGGCACCTCTTGATGCTGTTCATGTCACCTTTTGGTGCTGTTCATGTCACCTCTTGATGCTGTTCATGTCATCTCTTGATGCTGTTCATGTCACCTCTTGATGCTTTTCATGTCACCTCTTGATGCTGTTCATGTCACCTTTTGGTGCTGTTCATGTCACCTCTTGATGCTGTTCATGTCATCTCTTGATGCTGTTCATGTCACCTCTTGATGCTTTTCATGGCACCTCTTGATGCTGTTCATGTCACCTTTGATGCTGTTCATGGTTAATGCTGTTCATGTCACCTCTTGATGCTGTTCATGTCATCTCTTGATGCTGTTCATGTCACCTCTTGATGCTGTTCATGTCACCTCTTGATGCTGTTTATGTCACCTCTTGATGCTGTTCATGTCACCTCTTGATGCTGTTCATGTGACCTCTTGACACAGCATCTTCCGTATCTTTTGCTGCATCGTCTACCGTTCGTCTTTTGTCAGCATGTACTCTCCTTTTCACCTCCTTATCCTTTTTCTCGTTTCGTACTCACTTTGTTTGATCAGCCTAATACGTACAGATTTGGCATCTTCCATTTGTTGTTTTAAAATCTTTCTCTCTTCAATTGCACGCTATGCTGCCATGACTACGCAGATATCAGAATTTATTTCAACCGTCTCTTCCTTGTACTTTCATGGCTGTCTTGTTGTGTGCAGTTTATATCTATTTCCACTGATTCGTCATTGATACTACAATTTCTCCAATTGAAGTATTCTTCAGTTCTCTCTCATACTCTTGCCCTACTTCGGTACACTTTAGTTTATATGATTCATACACACTTAGTTTGTCCAGGTTTTTTTGTGCTCTTAATTTAATTTTAAAACTGCCAGTAAGTATGTTGTGATCACTGTGAATATCAGCTCCATGCTTTGTTCTTACGTCTAGGTGAGGATCTGTATTTCTTTGATATAGCATTATGGTTGATTTGATTCTTTGTGATTACCACATGGTGATGTCCAAGTGTTTTTATGAATTTCATTATGTTTGAATAAAGTGCCACCATAACCAGGCCAGGCTGTTCATTTCGCAAAAATCAGCAAAACGTTCTCTGTTATTGTTCATGATTTGTAATTCTTGCCTTCCCATTGTAACCTTTCTTCCATCATTGCATGTTCTTACAATTTGCTTTAGCGACATCCATTACTACTAGGGGAGCAGGAGGGGTGGGGAGGGGTTGAGTACAGTCCCTTTCAAAATAGCCAAACCTAATCACCTTCTCCCCTACCAAAAGCCTGTTACACGACAATGTTTTACATGTAATTACATACTAAACAGTTGTCACATGACTATGGACAGTGGCAGCGATTTCTTTTCAACATGAAGGGGGAGGGGAGGGGAGGAGAAACCCAGACAGTGGTATAACCAGCATATAGGCTTTTCAGAGGACTTCATTTTTTAAGGGGGACATAAACATATTCGTTCCCCATCACAATTATGGTGAGACATATTGTTTGCACATCAACTTACATTGTGTTCTTCTTCCAAGGATGTCCTTTCTTCTTCTGTTCCTGTGCAAGCTCCAAGCTTCGCAATAGCTCTTCGACTTCTTGCTTCTTGTCTTCTTCTTCTTGTTGCATTTGTTGTATCTGGACGAATTTTGGTACAATGCAAGTTGGTGCTGACTTCCCGCCTGCATAGAACGATTTCGAACTATTCAACAGCTGTGAAAGTGGAAGCATTGAAACATTTTTGACGTGTCACTCAGGGGAGTGGGTTGGTCACGGCGAATAGTGACCCGATGCTGATACCGTCTCTTCTTTTGACATTTGGACACCCGTTATTTGGATGTTGACATAAAAAGTAATGGCTGGAACCCAACCCCTCTCTCTCTCTCTCCCTACACATGCGCACGCACACACACACACCTGTAGTCAAGACCTACTTCCCCAGTGTGTTTACTTTGTATATAAAACAGGACTTCATGACAAGTGTTGTTCCAAAACCTAAACTCTTTTAGATGAGCATCACGTGGCCAGGGCGCTACGTATAGCCTAAAGGAGCCATAATGATAAATTCAAATATTATACCCTGATGTATGATAGAGAACCAAAAAATAAACCAAATACCAAAAGTTCCATCATAAAATATTCCAATCTCAAGTTATATAAGTATGAAGTTGTAATATGAACGCTGCCTTTTTGTCTAATTTTGCGTTTAAATTATGCCAATGATGAAATATTTTGCCTTATGTGCTTGCACACACAATGCATTTCTTTAGAATTCACTTTGGAATTGTTTTCCAAAATTATTTGACATTCAGTTCTAAGGGCTTGAACCATTAATGTGGTATACAAATACAAATTTATAGACCCATGCATAAAAGGAACATTTCTTAAAAGCTGGAAAATCTTAATTAGATTATAAAGTGTGTTTGTTGATGAAGGCTTAACGGCACCACAACAACTAAGGTCAAATTGTGCCTGAGAGGTCAGATCATTCTAGAGGTAGGAAGTAAAGGAAACAGGGGGAGAATGAGAGAAATTTAAGGACAAAAGGTCAGAAAGCTGTGATCGTGAGGGGAGGTGCATGGTTGAAACAAAATATTATATCATAAAGAAATATATTCTTATCTGTACTGCATGGGTGTATGACATCATTTTCAGAGGGCGTATAAACAAAATGGCCACTCCCATGATAGTTAGTATGAATTACAAAATAGGTGCTAAATTGTTTTGGACAATGTGAAAAATCTTCAAATGACATAATTATTATTTCTATCATAGTTAATGAAGAAAAAGCCATACTTTGTCTTCTTTTAACTCAAATGAGCGTTTCGTCACTGCTTTTAGAATGTCATGTTTAGAGCCTTCTTTTAGTATGGTGGCCGAACGCAGTTTATAACCACGTCGTAGCGGGTAGACAGTAGAGAGTCTAAGGGTGTGTGAGAATGTGTGTGTGTGGGGGGAGGTGGGGGTGGTCAAGGAATATTCCCATGTTTTTTGTAACCTTTTATAAAAAGAGACAAATTATCGAAATAATTTCGTACAAAAAAACATGTTGATACGTTATTCCTACCAGGAGATATTCAAATTTTAAGTTTCACAAAAAATGCCAATAAAGGAATAGGAAAAGGCTCAGTATGACATCACAGCAACACATTCTCCCACAAAGTTTGTGTATTTCATTAAAATCTATTATCTTTTTTATGAGTAAAAGCTGCTAGAGAAATAAATCGGTGAAAGCTAGGTATTTATATACATTGCCAAATATACCCTACTTCAATAACTTTTAAAAAATTGTTTCTAATCCTACAGAAACAACCAATTAACGTTTAAAGAAATACATCGACATTTGCAATGGAATTGTCTCTATGACATTAAACACATATTTATCATACTGTACAAAAACTTTAAAATGCAATTGGGAAATCTTTGAAACACCCATATCGTCTAAACGGAATATGATATCAACCTGATTTTTGTATCAAATTGGCTCTAAAAGTATCTTCTTTCAAATTCAATTTTACACAAAAACATGGGAATATTCCTTTAAAGAGACATGCATGCATATAGACAGGGAAAATGCAATATTTGATCAGCTTATTTATTTACTTTTCATTTTCACTGTCAGACCATCGTGTAGAACATGCAGGTGTGCCCACTGGTGCCATAATGGTGAAGTGTGAAAAAATGTGGTCGGTTAAATGAAGTCACTGGTGGGCCAAATGATCTGCCTGCCAGTACATATGTTAAAAAGGCCTTATTAATCATGTTAACTGCCAAACAATTGGATCAATATAAAGTCAGTTCTGAAACTCTTAAAGTATCAGCCAAATATTTACCATGGGACTTGGCTTTTGTCGCTGATTGTAATTTTGTGGTGGATCTTGCTGTGGAGGTCCGTCGTCTGGTTGCTGTTGTCGGTGCTGTATGTAATTTGTTAACATTTAAATCAGATAGAATATTATAGAAGCATTTCATATTATATTCATAACAAATGTGAATTAACAGTAGGCCTACCACTGAAAAGGAGAGGACAAGGGTAAGAAGGGATGGGAGTAAGAAGTATGTTAAGGAGGGGCAAGAAGGGTGGGATAAGAAGAGGGTACGGGCGCTTACGCCCGGGGTCTTATGGGATCCGGGTTAAATAACGGGGCCCAGAACTTTGGCCCTGACAAATGCGAAAGCGGTGTCAAATTGAAACAGAAATAGGTAATGAACTTTTTTGCTTTTCATAATTTTCTGATGTGGGTCTGGATTTTCAGATTGGCTTGCATAATGACAGAAATTCAAGGCGTTTGAGAGAACTAAAAAGGTCAGAGAAAAACTAGGCAAAGGGATTTAGCAAACAAAACGTAAAGAGTAATTTTGACAAAACTGTTTTATATGACATTTTGAGGGCAAAATAAATCCACTTTTCATTCTTAAGATCCTTTTAGATAGGCCCTCTTCGGGTTGGTGCCCCAGGAAAACGTGCCCAAGATCACTTTTGAGCTGTAAATAATTTCATCATAACCAACCGAAGTTAACCTTGATGTTGGTTCCTTGAAAGATGGACTCTTTGGCTGGAAGAATTCGAGGATAACTGGAATGGTAAATCTGTGTGACAATGAAAATAAATAAAACGTTTGATAAATAAATTTAAATTGATCTTTTTTATCTATCTTTTTTATCTATATTTTATAAATTGCAGGGCTTGTTAACTGAAGACATGGGACGCAAAAATTAAATTTCCGCTCTCATATTTACAAATAGATTTACAGCAAATTGTCTGTAAATTCCTATAGGATAATGTGCAATACTGCAACAATAACACAGAGGGGCAGGGGTTCGGTGTGCTGGTCCCACCTTTTTGGGGACATTTTAACCATTTTTAGCGCTTTTTAAAACTTTGTGAACTATTAAAGTTAGACATTAATCAATGCTGTCGGGGTCCAAATTTGTGCAACAGATGTACCCCACATTTTAATCAACCTTAGCGCCCATTGCTTAATTTGTACCTATCTGAAATAGATATTTCAATGATCTTTTTTTAAACTTACGAAGGAAACTAAACAAATTATAGGAAGATTCTTTGTTGTTAAATCGAAAACACAAATCTTGAGTATATTTAAAAAGTCTTAACTCAAATCAGTCATAATTTAGAATCTCGAAATGCTTTTTTTTCTTCTCGAAATTCCAACTGCCAGTCCGACATCATGCCTATTAATGGAACACCAATGTTCCTAAAAATAGAAACATTTTGCTGCATGGAAACCGCCATTTTGTGATATTTCCCATGATCCTTTGCTATCCTAATGTTAAAGCCTAATGCAATGTTACATATTTCAAATTTGAAATACGTCTGGGAAAATTATCTTTGCTGTAAAACTCATGAACATGCCTTTATTACTGTCATGGCTAAAACTTTTCCACTCCCACTTAATACGTTCACCACGCCGTTTTCGAAATATTAGAAATAATAGACAATAAGCTAGGCTTTTAGGCGCGAAACGGTCATTTCAAAAATGCATTTTTTTTCTCAACACAATAATTTTTGATACTTCAAGTACATGAATTAGAAACTGACTTTCTATCACAACATCTGAACAAATATGGCTGCATAACTTCAATATTCCTGTGTCTTATAAAGTGTCCTATTAATAGGCATGCATTCGGACTGACTGCTAATTAGCAGTCTGTTTCACTCGCAATTTAAATCTCTTTCTAATGCACCTACGTCGTATGCGCACGGTGCAGGACATGATCCAATCACTGGGCAAGGAATTGTAAACAAACGAAGAGCGTACAGCGAAATACGCCCTTGGTTTGCCACCACGTGTTGGCATGTTACACACAAAACTGAACGTTGCTAAAATGAAGAACGTTAATTTCTGGTTGGCGTGTCTACCTACTGTGG
>JAIGNY010000062.1:107500-137500 GCA_020152595.1 Chiridota heheva | reverse complement strand
CTCTGTGATAAGTACCCCTTCTCGATGCGTATTATTTGTAGTTTCCCAGTAGTCTACATATCTGATGATATTGTCATTTTTCAGACTCTTTAAAATAAGAATCTCTTTTTTGCTTCTCACTCTTTCATTGTCGTTCATAGGATTCAGCTAATAAAGAAAACCCAACAGTTAGTTATAGTTAATTATAGTCAGAACATCCGTTGCCCTCCTCACTCTAGAACCTTGAAAAGTAATAATATAATATTTCATACAAATGTTGTGATGTATTACATGGCCATGACGGCGTAGATGTATTCTTTTGTACATCTTTTTTAATCCTTAATCATAATTCATCAGAAAATGTGGTTTAGAAATTTTGCGAGTCTATGCATTGCCTTCAATATATTTCAGGAAAGATCTTACTTCCCCCTCTTTTTTATAAATGAAGCTTTAGGTAAATAATTTAAAGAATTACATGCAGATTTTGAGTTCCTCGCCCAGTCATACTTCACAAATCTCACTATAATTATCTATAACTTAAAAACTGTAAGACTTGCTTATTTTCAAATTTCAAAAACTGATTTGTTTAAATTGTACTACTCCTTTTCTGCAGGAATGTACTTAAGGAGATACTTACATTGAGCACGCACCACGCTATTTTCACTTTACTTAGATGGTCGTAACCTAGAAGTACAGTTTTGAAAGTTCCTCTGCCGATGACATCATCCAATTTTTCAAATCGTTTGCAAGGGGACATATGGTGGGGCTAGAAAGTTAAAAGATTAAATATATTACAACACATCTTAGCTAATTATAGCAGTTCCTTCAGTTGATCTAAGTTATTACTGGTGTATTGAAGAAACTACACAAATGATGCCTGTACCACGGGCACTTGCAGGGAGAGTATTCAAAATATCCTCTCAGAGGGTAGGGATCCCAAATTTTCCAGGTTCGCGTGGAAATTGCAACTTTGTTTTATTAACCATGCAGTACTGCCCATCGAGTAATCCCTTATCAACAGCGAACCTTCTGAAATTTATTTTATACCCAATTCTAACTCGTTTCCAACAAAATGCGAACAATAATCCTTCCCTGCTCCTCCATGTCCTTACCATACCTACATATGTCCCCTCCCTACACCAGCCACTCCACAACCATTCCCCTTATGTACCTTAACAGACCCCTACCTTGATTTGAAAAGGGGCCGCAGGGTGATAGACTTGTTGAGGGGCACATTAACGCGCACGTTAAGCGCTACGTCTTTTCAGCATGGAGTCCAAGCCCCCTCTTTCCTCCACACACCCCTACCTTAAGGCCCAATCCCCTGATGAAGAAGCTCTGGTATTTTAAGCTATTCTGATTGATAAGGACCAGTCATTAGCTAGCCAAAGAGGATGGTTGCTTACTACGATATTCTGTGTTCTGTGCAAACAAGAATCCTTGCAAGGTATTTCATTTATGAGGTTAATTAAGATTATTAACCTAAAAACAAATCTTTAACAAAATTAAATCTAACAAAAAGTTTATTTTGTTCTTATGAGCAGGCAGGGCGGACCACAAGGGGCGGGGTGGGCACACGAAGGGAGGGTGGGCACACGAAGGGAGGGCGGGCACACGAAGGGAGGGGCGGGCCCTTCGTAAAACAGTAAAGCTAGGGGTCTGCTTCACCCTGCCAACACCTTCCCCTTCCCTGCACCTAATATTTCGCTTCATTTCCTTCTCCCTTTACTTCCCACTCCTTCCACTTCCTTGAACAATAACTCTGAAACTGAAAAGGCTATTTGAATATTTTTGTAATCACAATAATACCCAGTATTAAATGACTCTGCAACCAACGAAAGAACACTATGCACCTATAATTCCTTAAGCAGCCATTACGTTCATATATCTTTAAAAGTATCATTTTATGTATCTCTGTACAACAAATCCTATATAACACATGACAAAAAGCAACAGAGATTTACAAACAAATGATAAATATCAAAGCTAGTCGTTACCTTATCATCTGTATCGTGTCTTGTTCTTGAATTTGAGGAACTTGAATTGCGGTTTGCTATAAGTAAAATTAAAAACAAGATGGAAATCAACGAAGTTGCTGACCTTAATATTTGTAAAATAATAAACCGTTTTTCTTTGAAACACAAAAAGTATCATTTGAAGGCAATTAATTGACCTTTGACTTTTAAGATACAAGCCATACCATGTGCGGAGCACATCTTTACATCATCTTTCATCAACCCACCAAGTAGCATCCATCCTCCAACCCACCAAGGCTAGTGTTTGGAGAAAGTTTTAAAATGACCAAGAATCCTGAAAATGTAAAGAATGGGAAAAACAATTTTTACAATATTGCTTTTAGAATAGGCATACCTTTGGATTTCCTTCGCTTTCTGTTTCCCACAACCTCGTTGTACTCATTTCTGTCCATGGTCACGGCTGGTTACTTCGTTGGTTTGTGCAACTGAACTTAAAATAAGCTATGAAAAAGGGAAAATGGATGTACAATAATCATCTAATTAATTTATATGCCATTATTTCATAGTAGTGCCATTATTACATATGCCATTATTTCAGACTGGTGTCTGGTTCGTACCCCCGATCGGGAGAACAGTTTTGTTTTCCCAATCGGGGGATCCTTTACAGAAGTATCCCGCAATGCATCTATCCAAATTTAAAGTTTGTACAGGAATAACATAGGAATCAGACACATTTCGATCGTGAAGAAGCTCAACCACTAAAACAGGTTAAAAAAATTCTTTACGATATGAAATAATGGCATATGAATTATCTTTTCACCGTACGCTTTTAAAATTCACCGTGCGCTTTTCAAGAAATTTGAAAAGAAGGGGTGCCTTCTTATTATGTGTTACCGTTAGGCAGTCGCGTTTTAACAAGATTTTCTGACTGTCTGAAGAAAAAACATTTAAAAGTTTTGTTTTTTTTTGGACTAACATTTTTGTCAAAAATAATTCCTGAACAAAATATAAAATTATATATATAAAATATATAAAAAATATATATATAAAAAAAATCTTCAGAAGCTTTACAAAGCTTAGCCATGTTTTAAATTGGATGTCCTCATCATCTGTTTCAACAATTATTAATTAATTTTACGGATAATGAAGGTTAAGTTTTATTAACATATTTTTGGTATTCAGGTGGTAATTTAAAGGTATTTTTTCTAGAATCCGTTTTACTACTTTCTTAAATGCATGCAACTGTCTAATTAGCTTTAAGATACAACATTTCCCGAAAATTGTTGAGAAAAGCAATAATATAAACAAATAAATAAACCAGACTACCATGGTGTTTTTACACGAATAAAAAATAAAGCCTTTTGTCATGTTATCTTTCTTGACCACAGAACTAATTGTTTAATCTTATGATATCCTCTTTTACATACACAAAGCATACACGGACATACCGATATTACAGGTGAAACAAATTTCATTGTCATTCGCATGAATGGTGTTAGTATTTTGTGGTTAAGCCTATTATCCCCATGCAGTCATGTTTTGTTAGTATTTTATTCCATTTATTGTAAATAACAAAATTATCTTTACAATACTGCCTGTACACAGTAGTTTTGGACTTCGACCGACAAAGTGTATCAGGATATTATTTACATAACTTCATTATCAGGACACTTTTCACGCGCTGCACGTACAATCTGACAATGTCGTACTAAAAATAGATGAAAAGTTTTCATAACAAGTTACTGTGTTTATTTACATTAGCAAGAATATTACTAAGGTCACATTTGTTCATGTGATGGTTTTTTTTGCTGAAAAAATTGAGCTTTAATAGAGTACATAATATACTAAGTCTTCCACGAATGTACAAACATTGCAATTAGCGTGTTACTAGTTTACTGTTACTTAAAAGATTTGAGCGAGAATAACTCTTAGTAGGAATAAGATGTAAGCATATTTTTACCAATTTGTTTCTCTTATTTTCCTTTGTAAAGTTATCATATAAAATGCACAATTATGCTTACAGTAGACAAGGAGTAGACCTTCAACTATTTTGTGTTTCTGTTGAAACGTCCCAACTGTCCTTGATTTAAGTATGTACTACCCGTTAAGGGTCGTTTTTAGGTAACCTAGTGACTTATGGAGTAAACTTTCAATATAAAACAAACACAAAATAAATAAATTGATTTCGATCGCTGCCAGTTTTCGGCACGGTTTACAATATTGATTGCTTTTTCATTATGTGGTTAATTGTCTGCACTACAATTTGTTTTAATTTACGATCTTCTTATATTTGGATACAATTAATTCCCGATTGAAAAGATACACACTATAACTTAGACTAAAAAATGATAGTGGTTTGATTGCTAATGTTTGTAACCTACTCTAATTGCGAAGGCGTCCGCACACTGGTGAAAAGGCCCAATAGTCACAAGGCTCAATAGTCTGAAATAAAGGCCCAATAGTCCAAAGGTTTAATAGTCCAAAAGATAATGCTGAAGGTTCAATAGTCCAAAGGTTCAATAATCCGAAGGATCAATAGTCCGAAGGATCAATAGTCCAAAGGCCCAATAGTCCGAAAGCCCAATAGTCTGCAGGTTAGGCTTAATGTTAGGGCATGTCTTCGGACTATTGAACTTTCAGACTATGATAGAGCCTTCATTGGCACCATTGCAAAAAGGCTGTTTTCCGTTTTATGGATGTGAAGACGCAACATCAGCTAAATTGGGTTGAAATGTATTAAATACATTGAAAATATTGTCCCTTTACAACTTGTCAGCTGTTCCACTCTTTAACGTTCAATATTTTTGTCGATATATTGCCAGACGTCAAACTATGCAGTATAGGTTGTGTAGCACAGTTCACGTATAATAGAACGAGTGACTCCCGTTGTTGTTGTTTTGCTTTCCCAACCAAGAGCTCTCTGAGGATATTCTGTTTAAAGGTATTCTCACGGTCGGAGTCGATGTAACCGTGTATGAGCTCAGTACGGTTTTTCCAACTTGAAGGGGAAACTTATCATTACAGTCAATGGAATATTTTTCATAATACTTGTGTCGCCTCAGCCAGTCAGCGGAAATTAATGGTACTCATATATTTTGGAAATTATCATCTAATACACAACATATTTGAAGACAAATAAATCATGTCCAGTATTTGTTGAAAAATGGCAAAAAAATGTTTTCTCCCATTGACTGCAACGATAACTGTTTGTTTTCCCCTTTGACTGAAGTTTAAGATCGTCAAAAAATCATTTTTACGTCGCCGTGCACCACAACTTTCCCGAATGTCTGACCTCGAGAATACATTATGTAGAATATGACCAATTCAGACACAATCTACTTTTGGAGTCATTACAAAATAATAGCCAAATGATAAACAATTAGCTACATGTATAATGTACTGAAATAAAGTACTGACTGTCATTTTAATGGAAAATGAGGGGATTCCCCATTATCGAATATTAAAGTACGAAATGTAATCAACCTTGGAATTTGATATAATGATCTTGGAAAAGACATTATGTATTCATGAGAATCATGAAAGGTCCATCATTTTAGTGTGGATAGCATGATCTTGTAGTATGCATATAAGCTTGTTTTTATATAAATGTCAAATAAAACGAATGGATTGATTATGGTAATAAAACAAGCACATCTAACCAATCTTACAGTCCCACCATTTTCTTCACTTGGAAACGATTTGCTCTTGAAATAAAGTGTATATAGAATTTAAGGTAAAATATCAAAAGCATACAGAAGCCTTAAGCGGCACCTCATTCCGCGCTTAGAGGTTACAAGGTTGTGTTGCACAGTGAGTACAATATGTGCTGTACGTACTGTATACACGAATATACAAATGACTCACCCTTTATTTGCTTGCGTCGCTTTCCTAACAAGAAACCCTTGTCCGTTTTCGTGCCTCCGTTGATGTTTTCTTGTATAAAATATGATGCTAAACCTTACCAGTTACTACATTTCCCTTTGCAGTACATTCTCAGCCGTAACTATTTATTTGAAGGCAATAAACATACATAAGAAACATTTTGTGAAATCTTGAAGAGAGAACAACAACAGGCAGCCATTTTTAAAAGGATAGTTATCAGAAAATAGGGGAATCCCATTTCGGAGATATTATGATGTAGTCGTGCGACCTGACAAATTTACATAATATGATTGCGGAAAATTGTTATACGTGTCAGAAAAATGTTATACGTGTCAGAAAATCATAGCGGAAGTTACATATGTTAATTGGCTGTTATGATGCGAGCTTTTATATTGAATCTGATATCTGATCAAAGGATTTTATCAGTGAATTGGTTGGCCCAAATTAAAATCAAAATATATGTTATGTTCTATAATGAATTTCAAAAATTTCCCGCTAATGCATTCGACATCTTTATGCTTGGAAATAAGCAATGTTTTCAATTTAGTTTGATAAAGTATAAGATGTCTTTTTATTGGCCAATTTCTTTCGCCGTGCCTGGATATAGAAGCCAAGAAATTGTATTGTTTTTATTACGACGATTGCAATTTAGAATTAGGCCATTTGGTAAGTTTGTACCTGCAGGGTTCCGATGTAAAAGCAAAGAGCTTTCACAGGTAAAAGTCCGCCCAATTTGGTCGAAAGTTATGTGAATGATTAGTTGTATCCACCGGTAGATATTTCCTTTACAGTTTTTGGCCGCAACACCATACAGTAGAGGCCAACGTAAAGGTCCTATACTTACACCAGGGAGTTGCCAACTCCCTACTTACACTACACGATTTTTAAAAGATACAATTAAGTGTCTTGTGCGAGCGCGAAACTTAACGTGGTAAATGAGACTGATGTTTTTTGTAATTAACATATTACATCCAAAACCCGTTTGATGTTAACATTCGAGCTTTGATTGACCAAACTAAATTCCTTTTAATGTGTAAAAATTGCCTAATTCATGTAACTTCTACAATGGTCGACTTCTAGGTCGCAGCGAAGCTGAAAACAAGTTTAATTTCGACTATTCTTCTTTCGGTGTTTTCCATCAAATTAAAATTCTTTTTGAATTGCAAAATGTATTATTCGAACCATTTATACACTAACAACAAATTATGTTAACATAACAAGAGCCTATTCTCACTTAGCAATATCGCGACGGTGGAATTTTAAAATCTTCTTTGTGAATTGTTCACCGGTGCATAACTCGTGTGAAGATTGGTGGCCCGGCGACAGAATCGTAAATACATACGGATCTTAGCAGTTAAAACAGACTGCTTGTAGACCTGTCTGGAGACCACGAGGCCCTAGGTTCAAACCTGGGTTGGGTAGACACTCCAGTGTACCACAACTGGTTATCAAAGGTCGTGGACATTGACTTGGTTGTCGATGTTATGTTTGTCCGTAAGTCGTACCTGTGTTCCCGTCCGGGTCGTATTAAGCGTTTCGTGATAGCATTGTACCTATCATAAGCGAATACGCAGGCGACGACCTCGTCATTGTAATTTTGTGTTCACGCGTCGTCGTCGACTGGAGCGAATCCATGAACCAAAGAGGAAGAGAACTTTGTAACATTTACTGATGTATTTGTCATACATGTACACATCATTTTATAAGTCACTAAACAGATTCTAAATATATCAGATATTTTTTGTTGTATATGTTTTATCTCTGAAATATCTTGAATGATCAACCCTAATTTTTGCCCTGGCGATTTGCACCTGGACAAGAGAATTGTGTAACGTAAGTATAGGATTTCTACCTCTTGTCCTCTTCTGTATGGTACGTGTTGCGGCTAAAAAGTTCAATTTTTTTTTTCTTTGGTGGATACAACTAATCATTCACATAAATTTCGACCAAATTGGGCGGACTTTTTGTTGTTGTCCTATTATGTCCCCTAATTCCCCTTTTTCTATGACTGGAAATTGTAAACGATATTCAGAAAAATAAATTTTAACCCAATTGCCCTTTGAGATATTGTACAATAAATTTTGCAAACAAAATACTCTTCAATCTTCAATGGGTCACAACTCGAAAGTGAAAATTATTATATGGTCAATTTTCAAGAATAGTTTCATTCAAAATGCAGATGCGTTTTGGGGGCTAAAGTTCAATACATATCTGTAGAGATTTGTACAGTAATACATTTCCAAATATAACATATCATATGACATTACAACAGTGGCTTTATGACTTTCAGTGGAGAAAAAGCTGATGAAAAACTGTGGTAAAGGTAAATATTTTCAAGAGCCATGAAAATAGGAAAAATACCACATCCAAATCCACTACGAAATGGCAATGCCCCTAATATTTTCAAAACTGGGAGCAGTTTCCCCCTTGCTCCCCCCCCCCCTCAGTTGCTATGCCTATGCATTACAGTATATACGGTGAAAGCTCATACATTGTATTGCTTTCTCTTATTTGTCATTGGCTAGCAATGAACATGTTCTTTTGTTGTGATCACCTTTGTTGCATATGGAGCAAGTTACAATCCACGTCTTCATTAATTTAACATTCTTTTCAGCAAATCAGATTTTTCTGTTTAGTTTCCTAAGTAGCTGCTAAGGACTCTATTCGTAGTCGGTGATTTGTTCCATGGAAGCATGATTTATCGTTATGAAGTCGTTTAATTTTCCAAGTCCTTGGTAACGAAATATTTCAATTGAGCCATGTTTCCTGATGATATCAGCTTAACCAAAATATGCATGTAGGGTGTAACACATCTATGATGATACACCTGGCAAAATAACTTCATCCAATTTTCTAATTTTTGTTTCAGACAATTCAGTCGTTTTTCCCTATCATCGACACTGTTACTTGTTGGAAAAGATTTAAGAGAAAGAACAATTTCAAAGACATTTTTACCACACTTTAGTAATACGTTCTGCAGTGTCTTTATCTAAATCCACTAACAAGTCTCTTATTTTGTCAATGTTTTCAAACACTTTCAACTTTTCAGGATCTCTTAGTTTCCTGTATTTCAAACATTTACTCTCCTTACCAATATAAAACCTAAATCTATTCATCCAAATATGTTTTTACATTTTCTCATACGCTACACAGTGCTTGAGGCTACCACGATTAAAAGTAACCATTGCGTCAATGTTATCCAATTTCTTCAGCTCTCTAATCAATACACTTAATAGGACACCTGAAATTCTTAAAAACTTGTGCAGACTATCAATGATAATGTTCTATAAAAATATAGGGAAGATAAGCATTGCTACACATTCATACCTAGCTTTACATTCATTCATTTCTTTATCACATCTTCCAAGCCCCATTACTTTAACTTTGTGAAAGTCAGACTTATGTTGCTTGCAATAAATACATGGGTATAGTTTGGTGTTGCATTTAATGACCACAAACACACAACAAAAGCTTATAATCTCCACATAGAGAATATTCTATAGAGGATTCAACTCCCTCATGTACATGAATGAACTTAATGTGTCTACAATATCTACAAGCTGCAACTTCAAATTTGTGTAGTTTTCTTTATCACATCAAACAGCAATTATCATATGACAATCTGGAGAATTAGCAGACGATTCATCGTTCAAGATGTACATGTCACATTCACAAAACTCTTGTTTCCTACACGAGTACCATCACCACTTATCTTGGCCCGCAGAGTTGGATCATTCTCATTCAAGACACCATTTTTATGCAAATGACTAATATTACCTTGCAATAACAACTTCAAATCCTTATGAACACCTGAAGCTGAGGAGAAAGTTTGGAAAAATTTGAACCAAGGCAGTCAATATTTGTAATTTGCTTCTTTACTGCACATAGTTTTGACAAATCAGTACTTACTTTACTCAATGACGTGTATGCATTATCACTACTAATATTATAGAGATCTTTTAAAAGTACCACTGTATTCAGTTTAGCAATATCTTGTTTTGAAATAGATTTGTGTGTGTCATTCACAATACACAAGTCTTCAAATCATTCTGGTATTCTTCACATGTATCATATGAACAACATACTCGAGTAGATCCAGAAAGCCTAACGCAGACTTACATCTCTGAAGTAACTTGGATCGTAGTCTAAACCTATGGGATCTACTATACATTGTTGACAGTTTCTTCCTTCTTTGCTTTGGATTTCCATTACTGTTTCTAGAAGACAACATACTTTTGTGCTTATTTACAATAGACCTATATTTTGAAACTTTATCTCTCAAAGATGTGCATGTCTTCTGTGTTTTCTTAAAAGTTTTTGTTAAATTTCCAATATCTTCAAATAGTTTGGCTGTTCTAAATTCTGATGAAAATATATTAAAAGGCCAAGTCACTTGCTTTGGTATCCATTTCTGGAATAATTTCCTTGACTTTCCACCAGACTTGCTAATTTTAGGCGCGATAAAAACAGAGAGAGTTGAACACACAATTACAATGACGGGGTCGTCGCCTGCGTATTCGGTTATGATAGAAACAATGCTATCACGAAACGCTTAATACGACCCGGACGAGAACACAGGTACGACTTACGGACAGACATAACATCGACAACCAAGTCAATGTCCACGGCCTTTGATAACCAGTTGTGGTGCACTGGCGTTATATAAAAACAATACAACGTAGAACTTTATAAGTGATATGATTTTGTCTGAAGGCACTAGCTCAGCAGAATTGTTCTGGCAGGCCGCAGTAAAGATTTCTAAGCACAAATCTTCACACATCTTAGACGAATTTCTTTCAATACACTCAAAAGAAAATTTAAATCAATTTTAAGAAACTGAATTCCAGCCATACTGAAAATTTCAACAGAGACAGTTAAGGTTGTGTTTATTCAGCAAGGTGGGGACAAGGTGGACTGTCAGCTGTTGATGCGTACTTCCAACGAGTACAAACCAGTTCGGGAGCAACCCAAAAAAAAACTGGGTCCTTTAAAATACCCCAAAAAATAGGGTACTTTTGTGTATTATGAACATCTCTGGATTGATGAATGAAAATGTTATAACAGTATATGGGAGAAATTATCCATCTGAGAAATACAATAATGACTATGCCACTAAATGCAAATTAAGTTTTGCAGTGTACTTTCATTTCAAAATATTCTAAATTACTGAAAGATCAACCTCCACTGCTTAAGAAAAGCACTGAAATGTCTTGAAGCACGGTTTTTCATTGATTATATGTTTCTTGAACGTATGTTGATGACATTTATTGTAGAACACGACAAAAAGATAAGGACTCTCTATTATATTATAAGTTAAACCTAATTACTGAGCTTTGTAGGACCCATATACTGTAATAAGTCTTTCGGTGGAAAGAACCTTTAGATCCTTATTTAGCGATATAACTGAATGATCCCGAATGTATAACTTGTTTCATAGATGACAAAAAACATTTAATTATGACAAGAATCTCTCACTTGTAAGTAGTCAAAATAATTTTAAGACAAGACCGAAGGTACACATCAAAAGAAGGTTTTTTTTTTTCCGTTCCAAGTTGTGGATTTATGGAACAATTTGCCACGTGGCGTTATCAAATCACCAAGCATATAGACTTTGGGGGGAATAACTGGCCATAAAATATACTTTTAAATATTAAGACATCCATACAAAATCTTGCGGCAAAATTAGATGTTTTACAAAAAGACATGGTTTAAGAGGAGCAGAGGTGTCTTTTTCCAGAGGAGGGCCCGTAAGCATTTATATACGACGAATCTTACTTTTTTGGGGAAGAGTCACATCTTACACTTACGTTGTCAATTGGTATTCACTTACTACTCAAACTTTTTTTTAATTTCCCCAGATTTTAAAGTACAGTTTCTTCATGTTTTATTGAATTCTCAGCGTATGGGGTCACTTTTAAGCATGCAGGAATATAATATTTGACTATGTCAATCGTATAGGCTCGTTAGTTGATAATAGAGCCTAATGGAACCTGATGAGATCTGTAGAAATGTTCATGATACAGTCTTCAAAACAGCCGACGAGGATATTCCAAGTTTCTATAACGCAAGACACTCTCGAAACATTGCAGAACGACGTCAATCAAAGGTACAGTATGACATCCATAGTATTGCATACAAATAAAACAAGCAAAGGGTCTAGAAGTTGAGCACACGTGACACGGACAAACATCTCCAACGTGTATGCGCCAAAATCGAAACGGAACCCAATAAAGGCACTTCCATGTTTGCAACTGTTAAACAGCTCACACATACATTGACTCCCATAACAGGGGCTATAAAAGATGACAATGGTCGAACCTTGGCAGATGAAACGGGGGTTTCTAAGAGAGGGTTTGAATATAGCAAGAAGTTTTATGAACAGAGGACGATGAAAAAAACAAAAAATCAAAACATTTATCAGCAGGGATAATCTAGAAGATGAACCGGCACCTGTGCTGGATGAAGTTGAAATGTCCCTCGTAAAGATAAAATAACGACAATGCTCCGGGGGCAAGAAGTTTGATATCAACAAAGTACATTTTTTGTAAAGAGTTGTTTAGCATATATGATGATAAACTTCATTATTTGACATATTTGGCACAGAATGCATTTGAAAACCATAAAATGAAAATAGAAGAAAAAGAGATAGCACATCAATATTCGTATTCAAAAGAAATTCATTGGAAGGTCAACGCTATGCTCAGTTACAACATTTTCCTTCATATTTCCATGTATGTCTTTATATAGACTTTGCACTACTATTAAAGAAAAATCAATTGAAACAAACACGACAATCTTTTGACTATTTTATACCCTTACAAGAATATGACCACAGAATTAGTGGTCCTCTACTTTACCTGGTTGTTTTTTATTCAATAAAATACATAAGGAATGTCCACCTTTTCCATGGTAGTATAACAAAAGCGCATTTGGACTATTTCTCTGGCTTCCCATATTTAACAACCATCGGTCGGTTAGGTTTCAATAACCACCTTTCTCAACGTTGTATTTGATACTCATTTCCCCTATCATAACTTTTCAACCCAAAACCACCATTTACACAAGAAAACCGACTTTTGGTTGGCAGTCGTGGTCAATGCCGGGTCAATGGCCATGACATCATGTTTTTATGTGTACATGTATTGTATTAAACAAACTATTTGCTATAGACAGTACGGTTGCCAATGCAGCTTTAGTAAAACCTACAAATTTTACCATTTACAACAAAGCTCATGCCTCATATAAAAACCAATATGTTGACCACCATGATTTGGAAAAATGTAGTTTTCTAGAGAAAACTGATGAACGTAGGAAAAGGTGGTACACCATAGTCTACACACCACATCAAATATTGGAAATGGCTGCCAAAAATGAAAGTGTTGTTGATGTATGCTAATGGTTGTCATATAATGGTAAAATAGAGGTTTAAAGGGTAGGAAAGCAAGGGTTATTTTCATTGTTATATAAAGGTTTTGGTGGAGAAAAGTTAAATTGGAACAAGTCTGTGGTCGTTTTTTTTTGTAAGGGTATAATTTCTTATACATGGAATTACACTTTCTGAAAATGTCATTGGTTTATTTATACAAACACTGACTTCATCATATTAAATACTTTCTTAAATTCATTAAAATTTCAAAGCTTAGTACCTCATATTAGTAAAAACGTAACGATTATCGAAAAGGGTCCTATAAAACTTCAAAATTTAGGTTTTAATTATGGAGAAAAGTTAATATTCGAACTTCTTAATTTGAATCTTATTATAGCCTTTGGTCATTTACCTTATCGGCAGAAATGGTAACGGGTCATATGTTACTTGGATGTAACAGCTCTGTCCAAAGTACCATTACAATCAGCAATACAAAAATTAAACGTGTACAAGCGAAAGTATTTCAAAGTGGTATTGCTTATTGTGGATAAGACCTTTTGTTGTAAATGGAACAATACGGGAAAATATAGTTAATGGAATCTATTTAGTAATGCAAACACACAAAATAATATTTAAAAAAATGTTTGTGGCATTGGAAATTTGATCGATTCTTTGATGGGTAGACTTGAATACAAAATCGATAACAAGTCTGGAATCTCAGGTGGCCAAAAACAAATTATTTCAATAATTAGGACTCTGATCAAAGAAGTACCGACTAATGTATTTGATGAACCTACACCAGCCCTTGCCCAGAGCCATGTAACATATGTTATTCAATTATATGTGAATCAAATTGCTACCAAAATATCTGAAAACAAAATTGTGCTATTCATCTCTCAGAATCAGATACCACACATAGGTAGACTTTTTGTTGCAGAAAGTAAAGAAACAACCGTAAATATCATGCTTGCTGACAGTTCTCACGTTTTTATATTCTGCACGAATTCAAGAACCAACAATAAACTTGCTTGCTGAATTAGTCGTTAGTTACCTTACTTTATGTTTTCCGCACAAAGAGCGGAACGTTTCAGATTTCAAAATTCAAATCTTGTGTATCCTGCAATGAGCATAATTACATTTGTCAGATTGTACGAATATTGTAATAAATTGACAGATTCACCACCACAGTGGCATGGACCACTTCATGGTTCATTAGAAGATTTATTACAACACCTGAGAACAAATTAGCCTGTATTATATATCTATATTTGTTTCTGATATTACGCTTGTACTGATTCAACACTACACTTATTGAAGGATATTCATCTATTTTGGGTGGGTTGTCTAGTATGAAGCAAGATAGTACATTTATTTCATTGTGGATATCTAATTTTATCGACTTTACTTTTTACGATTGAGTGTGCACCATATACAGAATACTCATACAAATAACATATACACACATAGAAACGAAAACACACACACATACAGTAGAAGCGATTCTAACAACTTGGTTGTTGCCATCTTTGAATAGCATTTTACCATTGTTATCTAATAATATCATCGACACATGCATTAATTTTTGCTACGTAGGTCAGACTCTGGTTTACACTCCAAGCACACCTGCATATATTCCACGACTCTCTTCTAGAAGTACTTAATATCAGAAGGTAAATTATGGGAATTTTTTTTCTTTTCTTTTCATTTTGCTTATGCCTGCACGATGTATAATACAATCATGTTTTCAGGCATATTGTGATAAAGATTGATATAAAAACTCGATCAATCTGAAATCTGAGATCTTTCTGCAAAACAAATATTGTGAAATAACATGGGAGTATTTCTTAAATATTTCATCATCTAAATACATAGACTGTGTTTTACACTCCAATGGATCTACAAACATATATTTACCCTCTATAAATTCAATACCATAATATATAAATAAGTTTATAAAGAAATATTCATCCGGTATTGTCAGGTGCTTAAACTCTTCAAGATGATCTCGAAAGTTTATAGAACAGTAATCACTTTTTTTAATACAAAAAAACATATTTTGTTTCTTCCAATTCTCGTACTGAGAGTCTGTCTTGAATTGTTTGGGTAATCTATTATAATTCACAAGCCTATGTTTTCATTAAAGTGCTTAGGTTGAACACTGAATATGGTTGAATTGATATCATACATATCCGAAAACGTTCTCAGGGGGATTGAAGTGTCACTGAGTAAAAAGAACACATCACAATTATCCTTATATGCCTCTTCAAATAATATGATTGTAGCTTCTACTAAACTTATATCCCCCCATTTTGTTTCTACTGTCTGAACGAATTTATAGTTATCGAACTGAATTTTTGGTTTTTGTTTATAATGTATATATATGCAGTACTTATCCTTATCAATATTTTTGAAGTAATCCTTATAAAAGTCCATGTTTTTGAATGAATCACATACTAAAAAACAAAAACCTATCTTCTTCATTTTATTCATCAATTTGTTTCTATAAGGAGAAGTAATAAGTATATCTTGTACGTAACACAACTACCCCTGGTGATCACACTTAATAGAATCTGCAAAAATGAATGATGTCTTGTATAAGATTAGGTACCATCTGGCAATTCTAAATTAACTGTTGCTGTAAAATTTGGAACTTTTGCATGTGCGTTAAATTCCACGTTTTTTCTCCGACGAGCGTTCCAATCAATGCTCCTTCGCCGTGAGAAATTACAAGCTTAACGCTTGAAATGTCAGTACTACTTAAAGGCCATATTGACCATATTGTAGAATCTACCTTCTTCACAGGACCATCCTCATCATAGTTGATGACTCTTCCGTATGGCCAACCAAATGGCTTAGCAAATTTTTGTTTTTGGGCAGCACCTCCCAACGACTTTCTTGTGGATAATTTTCAGTCTACGTCCATCTGTAAAAACAATAGAGTTTTTGGACACGTTTATTACAACTATAATTTGGTGAGAAGCATGGCCCATCTCTGTATAATTGTTTGTAATTTCTTATAAGAGATACATTACTACCAGAAGTACTTGCAGGTAGCTTCCAATTTTATTGTGTTGAATAACTCTCTCAGTATATTACTTATTATTATTTTCACTTATTGTACAGGTTGCTCAAGTGTGGCCTGCTTTTCAACATGTTGAGAGGTAAGTATGACAAGTCGTGTAATACTTTCCATCCTTATCAAGTACTTTTCTGGTATATTTTCTCCATTTAAGTGATTTTTTCCGCTTGTGCCAATATTTTGTTGCGTTAATCATAATCTCAGATAATATTGTCAATTTGTGTTTTGAATTGATCATATATCACCTGAAACACATTCGTTGGACTTTTACCTGGATTTTAGACCTCAGTGAATTATAAGTAAAAAATATTAAGAGGTGCACATGATGCCTTCTCGGACTTGGAGAAAGAGATGGTGATCATCGGCCTGTCGCATCTGCTTGCTCTAGTACATGTGACCACTAAATAGTCTAGCTGTTTTGCATATGCTTGTACAGGATTGTGCTGTTGCTTTTTGTGGCGGTTTTGATATTTGTAAATCAATTGAAAGGTACAATATGTTTCATAATACCATACATAAAACTAAGTTAATATTCACGAAGCAGGTGATACAAAACAGATGTTTATCTTAAAAATTTATCTTAAAAAATGTTGATCCAATTTGAAAAAACTTAGGTTTTGGAATTAAAAACATAACTTTATTTTTTCACTAGATTTGTTTAGGTAACTTACATTTAGAAATATCATATGGAATATTACAGAATCCGCCCCTTGAACACTACTCCATCCTGGTTTTCTGTGCCTTTAGCATTCTAGCAAGCGCATGAACAATTACGTATTACTGAAATGCGGTCAATGAAAAGTTTCAAGTTTCCTATCTCATTTTCACGTTACTCCACTTCGTATTATAACAAAAATTGTGGTCAAATGATTAAGTAATACATGGTTAACTCGTTGAGTGAATGTCCTTCAAACGGGATGAAAATGACAGTGGCTTTATCATTCCGTCTGTCTTTCAATGGTTTCTTCAAATTAGAAAGGAAATCATACTTGAATAGAGTACAATGATGACTTTTTATGGTGCATATCATACTCTGTACGACAAAAGTGCCCCTAAGCCACTTGTATATTATAAGCTGTTTTGTAAATATCCGGAAACACTCATGAATCTCAATGAGCATTACTTTATAAGCCATAGTGTAATTTAAGAAGTTGTACCACAAACTGTTCTTTTTTTACGAAAAAGCTAGTACCACTAAATGAATACGGACTCTTGAACACTTTAAACTTACTGATAAAAACTTGAAGAATTGCCTTATGTTAAATCAGATATATTCAGTTTCCTATGAATGAAATATTTCATCCTTATAAACACTCATCATTTTTCCAAAATCCTAAATACACAAATGTGTTTATGTTACTTGGATGGATTAATTCTCAAGTTGCAACAAGAATACCTTCACTGTGCTATATTTCCCATTTAAGCATAATTTTTCACTAATTTATTGCTTTAAGGGTTCTGTACCATATAAAAGTGACTCTGACCTGGACCACACAGGAAAAAAGAGAGTGAAGAAGATCGAAAACAACATGGAAGACAGAACGGTCAAAAGGAGAGCGATATGCTGGGATGGAGTGGCTGGAATGAAGTCATAAAGGTGGCCCGAGATAGAGGAAAGTGGAATTCTGTGATCAAGGTCTCAATCTCTACAAGACGGAGAAATACGCGATAGGTAACCATATAATTGAAATTAAAATTTCACGGGAATATTCCTTTAAGTCATTTGAATAAAAACACTCAAAATTAAGTATCAAATGGACATGGTAAGTTAAGTAAGGTAACATAGTTCGTGAGGTGCAGGAGTCTTGACCTCTTGTATTTCTGCAAGAAAAGAAACATGCAGTCGTCTCGTTTAAGAGAGGAGAGGAAGACCCCAAGATTCTCCACAAAAAAAAACTGATCAGAAAGCTATATGTAAACTTACTTCAAGAATACACCATCCTACACCCAATAAAATTTGTAAATCGTATCCTTCGTAAACTGTTTTGAATAATCCTCTTTCGATTTGTCGGATTTTTTATCCTGAAGCGTCCGCAAGGAGATATGTACAACAGGTTGATATTCTCTGAAGAGTGAGAAGGTCAGTGGATTTTCAAGCTAGTTCTAGGTGTGGTTTCATATGTATGATCACACTAATGAAATAAAAAAAAACACCATGTTGGTAATAAAATACATAACAAACAACCAGAAATTCCACCACAAAGCATATTTTCTACTTTCAGTGGAGGTAAAATAATCCTCAAACAGGGGAAATATGTGAAATTATTATGAAATCTAACAAGGTTAAATTACCATATGCAAACCAACTTTCCCTAATGAACAATATTGAGCATATTTTGTACATATTTCAATTGCCAATTTTCCAGATGAGAATAATTCATAACCCACCGTAATTCAAACACTTTAGTGTACTGAGAACATGTAATTCGTTGAAATGGCATCGGAACTAAGAACGGCGCAGAGATCACT
Source organism: Chiridota heheva (assembly GCA_020152595.1). Classification (NCBI taxonomy): domain Eukaryota; kingdom Metazoa; phylum Echinodermata; class Holothuroidea; order Apodida; family Chiridotidae; genus Chiridota; species Chiridota heheva. The sequence continues at coordinate 118,749 of JAIGNY010000062.1, read as the reverse complement.
GAAACATGCAAAGGTAGGTTTGAAAATATAAATTGATCAGCATCAGTACCATATCTACCATGTCAAACAATCATAATAATCGAAATAAAGAATCGAATGTGCACAGCGATAAAAGTTCATCGCCAACCTTTGCAGTACTGTTGGCGTGTGTGTATGGACGTGCGTGTGGCTGTTTGCATGTATATGTGTGCGGTTATGACACATTGCTTGTAAACACGATATCCCCTGAGCACAGAACAGTATACATATGCCAAGTTTTATTGGCGCATTGATGCATCATAACACAGATTGTTCATATTGTGCTAGTGTCGATATCATGTATATTAATGATTCTATCGTCACTAGTGTCCAGTCATTCCGGTTGTAAATGAAAAAGTTTAGGCCTAACTGTTACAACTTCATACTACTACTAGGGCATAATATAAGTTCAACAGCCTAACAGCAGGCTATACTTATTCAGTACTTGCACCAAACAAGTATATAGGCCTAAATAGAAATGAAGCGTACCACTGCCTGTTTTACTTTTTTCTAAAATCTAAAGACTTATTTGTAACATTAGGGGCTAAGCTTTTAAACAGTGTTTACAACACAATTGAATTGCTGCATGAAAATTTCACTGCACTTACGCAGGCTTTCACAGTATTCCGTACTGTTGTTGTAACTAAGCTTAGCAGTGCAGACCAAAACGCGATGTTCAACAACTTCAAAACTGTTCAAACCTTCCAATTCTGACAAATTTGAGAATAATAAATAACAGTACTTTCTGTCCCAATAACAAACTAGGCTTGAAAGAGTTACCATTTTCCAGTATTCCTTTGCACTTTGATGGGACACGGCCGTGTGCTTAACCAACCTTCGTACTGTCGCACAGTACATGTTTACATACAGCTGGCTGGCCTACAGTACGCATGTCGTGCGAGTGTGTAGTGACATGGCACTAATATAAGTTTGACCTTTGTGTATTGTTTCTCGCTACGTAAACACAAATATTTTTCTTAGGTATAAACCATATGATGGGGTTCTTCTGAAATATTGTTTTTATATTGCAAAATATAATTACATTACATTTCTAAATTGATGAAATCACGATTCATATGAAAATAAGCTGAATTGATCCATGTGCGGTCTGTCAGACGGTGTATATAATTTCGCATGTTTCTTTCTTCTGAATTTCATCAGATTTTTTTTCCTTCAAAGTTTGTAATCATATTGGTGATGGAATAGATATGCTCTTGCTTGCACATTCTTGGTAATAACCGGATCGCCCAAATAATTCGAACTACAATGTGCTCGGCTTCGCCTCGCCCATTGTTCTCCAAATTAGTCGGGCTTGCCAGTTATTACTCAACAATTGGCTTACAATTGCAGTTTATTTCTTAAGTAGACGGCGTTGAACATGGAAAATAGACTGGATTCAATGTGGAAATCTTTCAGTTATTTAAAAACAGAAGGAGCTTATTTTGGTTATATGAAAGGCTTTTTAACTTACGGTGAGTAATAACGGATGTATACACCACTGTCTGACATAAAATGATATGTTGAAACTGGAAACAGCATTTTGTAACCAAAATTAAATTTGACTCCTAACGTGAGCACAAATGCAAAAATGAGAAAGAATTGCAAATGTGGCAAAGCATTTCTTTCCACATTTGCATTTCTTTCTCACTTTTGCATTTCGCTCACGTTAATTACTTTTTTGTTTTATTAGTTCATATTTTCACATGTTGCATATTAGTTCATATTTTCACATGTTACATATCATTTCATGTGGCAATATATTTCTAACCATATTACATTGGTTCCATCTATGAAAGATTAAAAGATTTTTGAAAATTTAAAAAACTTGTTATAACTTCAGCACAGCACAGTACAATGAAGTACATCAAGTAATCATACTTGTGCATAATGGAAATACTTTCCGCAATACAACCTTGTACCCACAAGTATGAAAGTAACATACTATACATGTAGCAGGATGTACCCGCAAATAAGAAAGTAACATACTATCATATTAAGAAGAGTAATAATAACAGATAATATTATACAGCATAATAACATTCTGTGTCATTTTTTTAATGTCAAAATATTCTTGTTTTCAGAGTCACTACTAATCATATACTTTGATGTAAAAAATACCGTTGTAAAAAAAGAATTTCATGTCACTAATACGGTACAGAACCAATCCAGCTGTAATAAAAGTCCACATGAAGAAATCAATAAAGTCCCTCCACCGAAATACGGGTAGGTATAAACGTTCGGATATTTGTCTGAAAAAAAGATACTATATTACTAACCATCTATGTCTATTTCTGTAGGGTATACCCCATAATGAGGGCAATGTGGTAAAAAAACCGAGCATGGCTTTCCGATGAAACCGTGGGGTTTCATACTAAGAGCAATCATTGCCTTTATGTCCGCAATATTGGTACGGAACCTCAACGCTTCCCACAAAGCCATCTTGGCTCTAAGGTAATAAAACTCTATGTGTGTAGGGCACGTGCAATAGTACTGACAATCACGAGTGTAACGTATGGTATTATTAGTCAGAAACTGATATTTGGCATTACCATTGGCTTCCTCCCCCAATGTATCTGATATCCACCCCACCTGTTCCTTGCATGAAATAATAACGCACGCATTCCTTTGACTTTCTGTAGGCAAGATCATAGTCTGATTCGCCGGCTGTTTTGGGTGGGAGTTCTGCAAACTTGCTCAAAAAAGATTTGATGGTGAAAGTGGTAGCAACCCTAATGTCTGAATAAGTAAACAAAGCATGCCATATCCTCATTTCTGAGTCGTGTTATGCTACGGTTTGCAAACCTCCTGAATTCCCCGTTTCTGGATAAGAAAGCTCTTGGCCCTCTCATCCTAAGAGTTGTCAAAGTCTCCTCGATTAGATCAGAAAGAGATAGGAAGGCACCTGTCTTAGCAAAATGCGTTTTGGGCATCATGATGAAACCCAAGGCAAACCTTAGATTAGCAGAGACTCCAACCATGACCTCCTACCAATGATTGTTAGAGATTTCCTTGAACCACTCATTGTTTCGCTCCTCCCTTGTCACCCCCATTGGTATCATATCCTCCATGAAGGTAAGACACTGTTTTTTGAGCTTCCTCAAGCTTTTGCTGTCTAACAAGTAAGGCCTTGTTACGCCGTTTGGCCGATTCAACCTGCCAACGGATAAACTGATACTGTTCCCCTACTCGCCATAGAGACATCCAAGGTTCAACAATTGCTCAACAATCAAATGACAGTCAGCATTTGACCACTGTACCACTTCTAAGTAACGACATACGGAAAACAGGTGATCAGTAAGAAGATGAAGTTCTGAACATCATCAGGTGTCTCTGTTGTTACTCCCTCGAGCCCAGAAAAACCTGGGATTGTCAATTCTGGTATTTTATTCAGAGCATCCATTACAAATGTATCATTAAAATCCAGTTTCAAGTGCTCCTTATCCCCGTTGGAAAATACCCCTGCTAAATCTAACTTATGCTGTTGACTACCCAATAAAAAGCGGTACATAGTCCTTATACCAAACTTTAAATACTTTGCACGCATACCCAAACATAAAAGCTTGTTACACCAAAATGCATAATTAATAGCATCATGAACCTGTTCTACCGCACTGTCTAAATTTAGGGATGTACGGATCCCATCATACATATTCCGGGCAGCAACCTCATTTGCCTTATGCTAAATGGAATCCCAGTCGCCTGAAGGAGAAAGAAAAGAAGAAAATAAAATAATTATTCTCCTTTCTTCAACAATCTCTTACATAGCTCATGACTGAGAAGACTCATTGGTGCAAGCATAGACAATCCCAACTCGACGATAGTGGGGTGACGGCTGCCGTCTATTATACGAAACCAATTTCTAAAATCCAACGTTGTTCTACCACCAAAATGATTAACCGACACCAACTGTACAGGTAATAATTTCAAACGCTGCCTATGTTCTAATAGGGTGACATCATTCATCATCACTTCAACGTCAACTTCTGTCATTGCCTTCATAAATTTCTCACGATGATCATATAAAATCTTATAATCGTGTATTGATATTGCATACATAAAGAAATGATGTGCCGCCCCCTTCGCCCCACCTTTTTGCCCTCGTACCCCATCAAGCAGTTTCAATGCTTTCAACGCGCCTTTACTGTTTTTTGTTAACCATGGCTGCAGTGAGAACTTTGCTTGAAATCCTACAAAAATATGATAATGACATGATCATGATAATGTCGCCCAACCGTCTAACAAAATACGAATAACCAATGGAATGGGCATAGAAGGTGTCATTTTTGTAGGAAAATAAACACTTTTAAAACTTCTTACATTTCAGACCATGGCGTTCTTTCTTGACAGAATCCGGCTCGGGTTCCTGTTTCATCTCCTCTTCCTCTTCCTCCTCCTCCTCTTCATCCTCCTCCGCCTCCTTCTCCTCCTCCTCCTTCTCCTCCTCCTCCACAGCCTCCTCCTCCTTCTCCTCCTCCTCCTCCTCCTCCTCTGCAGCCTCCTCTTCCTCTTCCACCTCCTCCGCAGCCTCCTCCTCCTACTCCTTCTCCTTTGCAGCCTCCTCCTCCTCCTCCTCCTCCTCCTCCTCCTCCTCCTCCTCCTATGCAGCTTCCTCCTCCTCCATACCGCCTCCTTCTCCTCCTCCTCCTCCTCCTCCTCCGCTTCCTCCTCAGCGTCTGAACCAGACTGTTTCTGTGAAAATTGTGACTCATCTGTCTCATACCCATTCTCTGCAATTTCACCCTCTTCCATGTCTGAGGTATCTGAATCAAGTTTCTTCTGCTTCTTCACCGGATTTTCGGCTTTGCTCTTCTTGAACAGCGTTGTATCAACATCATCTTTGCTGTCACTACCTGCAGTTGCCGTGTTGCTGATGGTTCGCTTCAATATGGGTCTCTTTGATGCTGATGGTGTCTTGGGTACTGTTTTCCTCGCCGGCGTTGTCGGATGTGCAAGCTGAGACTAGCTTTGATTTTAAGTTGTTTTTTCAGAAGTTCGTCGCTGGACCCGGAACAGATTTTAAATTCTTCACTGAAGCCATGATGCTTAATGAATAGCTATTGATTGCTTGGTTGATGATTTGAATAATGTTCAATTGGAATTGCACCTCTTATATATATTTTTGAGCCTTAAAATTTAGCAAATTTTACCTAATCCATTTAGGTATGAAAAGAAAGTTTTGCTTGAAAAGTTTACACATATGACAAATCTCTTAATTTACTGTCTAGCTTTATTAAATCCTCTAGTTGATATGTGCTGAGCATCGCCATCTTACTCCTTTTTATTCAACTATTTCTATTTTTTGTCGGTCGTTCCAAATCATCAGGACTGCACTCTAAAAAATGGTTGGTCAGATATCTGACCATTGTGCTTGGTCCGCTCAAATTTCCCGCGATCTGACCACAGTGTAGTCAAATATCTCACGTCCTGTGGTCATACCAGGGAGATGACGCTGACCACAGTACGTGGTCAGAAAATATACGTGTTTTCATTGGCTTAACTACGGGCACTTACGTAATACCACCAAACCAGTTTCGCTGACCATCGCCATCTTGGAGACTTGATGGAAACTCGCGTGAATTTCAACCTAAAGTAACAAATATCTATTGCAGATATGGTGGAAAACGTGGAAAACTTGAGGAATGTAACTTAAATGCATTGAAAGAAACGTTTTCCGGTGAGTGGATTTTGTTCGTTGAATTTTTGAGCAGTTTCGTTGTTACTTATACACACTGCTAGTCTAATGTTGTTTTGCAAGGTAACGCCAGTGCGGTATAGTACGTTAAGATACGTTAAGACTTCTTGAGTGTGACTTTGCCTTTGAAAAACCTTTCTGGAAGTATACTGACGAATGCAGGCACATTTGATAGTTTCGCGTACTTTAATTAGCATTGCTGCGGCATTTTTTTCGTATTATGCTTTTGATTTGGTTAAATTTGACCAAGTTTAAGCTATCCTGGATTTAGAAATAACGTTAGGAATTTTGTTCAAATTTCAAATCATAGTTATATTGATATTCGGCCTAGTTAGGTTCAAAACAAATTAATTACGACTGATCAATGTAAACCAAATCTAAAGCTATTCATGAAATAGGCCTAGGCTTTTCGTTTTAACCACTTTTTGTACATCTTTAGTCGTAATTTAGGCATGTCTGAGTTAAAGTCAAATGCAGAAAATATGCAAATCAGATTAGTTATAGGCTAACATCGTACCTCATTGAATATGCAAATTATGCAACCCACAACAGTGTCTTTGTTTCCTTGCCGTGTTGTTATGTATGTTGCTAGGTGTCGTGGAACTCTTGGTAGTTTATATCCTGTTTACTTGGTTTGTTCTTTGTATATAATTGTACTGTGTGTGCAGCAAAGGGAATGGGAATTTTGTATAGCATTTTAAAAACAGTGGACATTTAACAAAATTGCACTGCGCAAAAAGAATTGGACAATTTTAAAGCATTTTAAAACAGTACACATTACGAATGGAATCTACTGTATGATGGCTGTCAAGGCTTAAATTATACATTTCTTTTTCTTTTGTGTTATTATTCTTTAAAGTAGAATTTAGAAATAGAAATATGCAAACAATGTACAGTGTCACCTTAATTAAATCCAAATACTCTCACTAATAATGTCTGGGAGGGATGTTTTTATAGATTAAAAAAACCAGTGGTATAGATTTGGAGAAAACCTTGTATAATATTTGTCTTCAATTAAAATCTGTAATAATATTTTTTTCCAATAATTTATGAAATAGTTTTTCTACAGAATAAAAGTCGTAAAAATGCAATCAACTTTTTGTTAATGAAGAAATGATTGTCTGTGTACTGATGTATTGCTTTTGTGGGAATTTACACACAGAAGTTGCATGAATCTAATTTCATTGGGGGTGTATGAAAAAAGGGGCCATGTCTTTTAGAGAATTAACAGAAAAACAATAAGAGACCTAAGGATAGCACCAAAAGGCTGGAAAATTGCACATTTGACCTAGGGAGGGGGGGGGGGCGGCATTATTTCGGCATTTTCTTGAAATTATTTTCTTGCTGGAATTTGTTTCCTTATTTTTTTTTTTTTTTTGCGGGAATTTGATACTATGTGCGGAATCCCGCATCTAATGTAAACACTGCATTACAGGTAGGTGTTAAACTGTAGTGTGTTTTTCACATTTTAATCATTCAATGTAGCTTACCATGCAGGCTTTGTCATTCTTGTAAAATCAAAACTAAAATTATCTGCCCTACATTTTTGAGAATCTTTTTACTTTAACAGGAAGCATGGTTTTCCAGAGGCAGAGGAAGCCATTCTTCTTCTGGTTATCTCGAACAGCGGTTGAGAAATGTACGGAAGAGAACAAGGAAGAGTCAGGGCCGTTAAATCTTAGAAGCAGCCAGTTGCCAAGATAACCTTACCAGGTAAGATAAATGTATATTTTACAGGTTGAGGTTTTGTATCCAGTGTGATATTTTCACAAGATTATTTTGACCTCACCATAAGAATGATTGAATGATTCTGTCAAACCATGTTTATGCACTGTGTGAAGGTCAGCAGTCTACATAAATGACAATGTTCCTGGAATAAGGCCCGAGTCAGATAGCAAAAAAACAATGAAACCGTGAACTGGACCCTATCTGGGTACCAGAAAATTAACAGTAACAAAGATAAAAGAAAATAAATATCAGCAAGTTAGTCCTCCCAGTTTTGTCAGTAACATATTAAGGTCAGCATTATGTCAGCATCGACTTCACATGTCAGCACAGTCTTAGAAAAGGGGAATGTACATTCAAAATCGAAGTCAGATAAATTTAAAATATGGGCACTTTGTCTTGTAAACTGTGAAACAAATGGTATGGTAAAACAATTTCTTGATTTTTTATTTTCAAATTTGTGATCAGCGTCAGATAATATAAATACTACTGTACCAGGCCTAACTTCTAGTATCCAATTCCGCTTGAATTTTGTCTGCCCCTATCCATCAATATCTATTTTTTGGGGGGTAAAAGTTGTGCAAAATTTCATGATTTTTAGTCTTTTGAGACAACTTTTGAAGAAAATAATATAACTATGGATCGCAATACACTTACTGCACGACCAAGGTATTTTGATGAAACTTACTTTACATATTTTTAATTAAAAACATGAAGAGCAAACCATTCTCCTAATTCAACTAAGGACATGATTTTCTTCTTTACAAAAAGGCATTCAAAGTTTTCAGATACCCAGGTGGCTAGTATTGTATGATTTAATGCAAATTGGACTGTCTGTCCAAACAGGATTTACTCGATAACATATGGATGTCACTTAGTCTTGTCACCATATCACAAATATGAATAGGAAAAACACATTTAATTTGCAATTATTTTCATTTTATGTTTTTGGCATATACAAACACTCAGAGGGATTCACCTTTTCTAAATATCAAGGAATATTGGACAGCTACAGCATATTCTCTTGCACCTCTGTGATTAAAAGGAGCATAGATCAGTCTTCATCAGGCATTCTGGTTTTACGGATACAAATGATTGTACAATAAAATTAGGCTTTCTTAATTTAATTGTTGCTTCAAGAGAATCAATTTTGTTTAGAATTTTCCTGCCACCTGGCAAGTGTATAAATATTCATAATCCAGAGCTGCACAAGGTTTTTAAATCTTGGCAGAAGTGTTTGTTACTTGCATTGTTTTTATTCTGATTCAAGAGGTTTTAAGTTATGTTACTTACATATTGGTCAGTATAGATTTCTACGCTTTTAGCATTTTACTCTGAATTCAAATTGTAACTAATTTGTCCTTATATTTACAGATTGGAACCAACATCCCACACATCTGGAAAGGGTTCAAATTGTAGAGAGAAGCATCAACCTTTTATTCTTTACTAGGATCGCGTTTCTCTCCAAGTCAAGTATTTTTGGTTGTTGACGGTCTTGCCTTAGAACAGCCCTCACTACTTAAAGCCGTTGATGTCTTTTTAAGGCTTTTTACGTGTTTGACCTCCACTACCCCAAGCAATGTCACACCACGTGGGAATTTGTGTGAAGTTTTTGTTTCAACTCACGGACGATAAGGGGAAAATAGTAACTTCCCCTGCAGTACGGACTCTTCGTACCTATCGTGAAAAGGATTGAACATGCAGTTATTGTCTCCCTGGTGTGCTAGGTATTTTTGGCTTCTTTTATTTTAGCGGGTATTTTATGTTGGTTTATATTAAGAGTTTTAAATATCACTTTCATATATATGGTTAAGGACCTTTCAAAGAAATAAATTGGTGTCAAAATCATGTTGACATATATTTCTATATATTAGTTATTACCTTTAAAAGATTTTAGCAGTGTGTTTAAAAAGCTTGATTAGTCACTTTGCAGCATGCTAGTGATATCTTTCAAATGAAGTAACTCATTTAATAAGACTTTCTGTGTAAACATCAGTAAGATATACATTTGTTTAAAGTCCTCATAGCTTAGTCAGCTTTAGCGTAAATATTCTGATTGCAAGATCTTGTTTTACTAAGCATTTTATGTGCTTTTCAGTATTAGATAAAAGAAAATTATGATGTTCTTTGTCCATACTACCTAAAAAAATATTTCAAGTTATGTTTATAAGTTATTGAATAGGACAAGTTTGAATGCAAGCTTTCAGTAATGCCCTATAAAATGCACGGATCGCTTGTTATGGAGGGTATACCTGCTTTTTCTTTACAAAATTTCTAAATTTATCTTGATCTAATTGAAAAAATTTGCAATCTTCCCATTGTCACCTGGACGCCAACGTTTGAGTAAAATTTAGGAATCTCTGCGTTTTCATTCTCGGTGAAAGAGTGTGTTGTTTGAGTGCTTATTTCACCGTTTGTCTGTCTTTCATAGTAGCTCTCAGAGACTTTGTTCATTTGATATTTTTCTTGTGCATATAAAGAATTATAACTATTTACTTTATGTATTTTGATGTTATTTTCAAATTTAAACTTGCCAATCCTCTGTTGCAATGCTAGCATTAAACCAAAAGTCTTCCAGAAAGTTTTTATATAGGGGTAAACAAGTTGGCATAATTTCACAGTTGCCATTCCTCCTTGTGGGCAATTTAAGTTACTATGCAGTTGTTGAGTAAAAGTTTTAAGAAGTATTTAAAAGTCACCTTGATGGTTTTAGCATGATTGTTTGCTAACTCTGTAATAATTTTGGTGTATCCAAAGCTAGCATTTATTTCCAAAGTTGAAAAGCCAGTGTAATTTTATGAGTTTCAGCCCAAAAGGAATATTTTATTGGCATAATTTGTTGATCTATTTAATAACATCGATTATCTCTTGTTTAATAATACAATCCTCTGTTTTATTTCTGAGAAAAGAGTGTTACAAATAAAGTAAGCTTTAATCTGAAATTTCTTTGTTGTTGGTGTTTCTATCATGATAAAATTTGACCAAGTATTAAGTCAAATTCACTATTTTAGAGTCAATTTGACCACTAAATGTTGTCAAAAGATTGACCAAGTTGTGTTGGTCAAATGATTTGACCAACCTTGGATGGTCAAATTTGACCACATATGGTTCGGTGCAGAATTTACTACCCAGTTGGTCAATTTGACCAAGTTGGCGTGGTCAAATGATTTGACCAAGCTTGGATGGTCAAATTTGACCACATATGGGTCGGTGCATAGTTTACTCGGCACTTGGTCAAAATTTGACCACATTGTGGTCAAATTTGACCATTCTTTTTTTAGAGTGTGTGTCAAATTCTACCAGAACAATTATCTTATAGGCTGCATCACGAGCAGTAGACGAATACTTTAGTTTAATTGGCAGATTTCCCACCCCGTCCTTATTGTAATGTCCTTGCCAATGGCTTTCATTAGGTGTCAAGTAAAAAGCGTATATGTTATTTCAGCATCCTAGGTTCTTCAACCCAAAGTTCTCACTGGTACTAAATAGCCCCAATACCCTCCGCAAGCGATCTCTGGTTTCAGCCACCCCGAGATTATTCTCGAAATCTATATTCCATTTTTCTCGAGGGAAGTATTTACTGCCCACAGACACCTGCGGTGATTCCAGATTCGCCCGTGCAAAGTAAAAAGGATTTTCATCGTTCTCCCCCACAAATGCAGAATCTAGGACATGCATAATATACAAGCGTTTCGGAATGCGCCCTAATAATGCGTGATTTAATGGGACAATCTGCACATCTGTAACCAAGGAAAGTATTTGAATCTTATTCTCTGAAACGGAAGAAGTAACGGTTTCTGCAGCCATACTTGAT
>JAIGNY010000062.1:82500-100000 GCA_020152595.1 Chiridota heheva | reverse complement strand
GGTCTAGAAGGGGGAGGTCACTCCAGCCAATCGTAATTGCCATCATTAATCAATCACGTTTGAGTCAAACACCTATCCACATTTCTATATGTTGTAACTGCCAATTCAAATATTTGTCTTGCTTTATATTGTATATTGTTATATGTAAATATGTTGTGAAGAACGTTCTAATGTAAAACCACCACTGAAAAAAATATGGCCTAAATAAAGAGGTGCTAAAGAATTACCGACCTATATCAAACATACCTTTATTTCAAAACTTGTAGAAAAGGTTGTAGAAATAGGCCTTTAAACAACATTTTAATGCCAACGCTTTGTATGATAATCTCCAGTCTGCATATCGCCACTTCCATTCAATAGAGTAGGGTTTACTAAGAGTACATAACGACATTCCTACAGCTCTTAACAAGAAGTCCCACACTATCAGTCTGATAGCATGCCTATTAATGGGAATATAAATGTTCCTATTAATGGGAACATTTTGCTACATGGAAGCCGCCATTTTGTGATATTTTCCATTATTCTTTGCTATCCTAACGTTAAAGCTTTATGCAATGTTACATTTTTCAAATTTGAAATAGGCCTGGGAAAAATAAAACTTATGAAAATACCTTCATTACTGTCATGGCTACAACTTCTTCACTCCCATTTGATATGTTCACCACGCCGTTTTCGAAATATTAGATAAAATAGACAATAGAGCTAGGCTTATGGGCGCGAAACGGCCATTTTGAAAATTCAAATGTTTTTCAACACAATGTTTAATATTTCAAGTACATAAATTCGAAACTATGACATTTTATTGCAACATCTGAACAATAAGGCTGCATGTCTTCAATATTCTCATGTGGCATGCTTTCGGATTGACTATGATGGTTATGTTAGACCGGTCGGCAGCCTTTGATTTTACTGATCATGAGCCTCGTCTTCATAATTGCATCAAACTCATTGCAGTGGTTTAAGTCCTATATAAGAAACAGAGTACAATAAGTGCAAATTCGCCAGTGCACCACAACTGGTTATCAAAGGCCGTGGACATTGACTTGGTTGTCGATGTTATATCTGTCCGTACGTCGTACCTGTGTTCTCGTCTGGGTCGTATTAAGCGTTTCGTGATAGCATTTGTACTATCATAACCGAATACGCAGGCGACGACCCCGTCATTGTAATTGTGTGTTCAACTCTCTCTCTCTAAGTGCAAATTGGTGGCGTTACATCTGGTGAGAGACAGTTAAGGTTGTTTGTTTGTTTGTTTGTTTGATAAGGTCTTAACGGCACCACGACAACGAGGGTCAAATTGTGCCTGAGAGGTCAGATCTTTTTAGAGGTAGGAAGGAAAGAAAACAGGGGGAGAATGAGAGAAATTCCAGAACGAAAGTCAGAAAGCTGTGTTCGAGAAAGGAGGTGCATAGGTGAAACAAAAACAAAGCAGAGAGGGGTTGGAAGAGGAAAATTAAATATGATTGTAGAGGGAAACATGATGAAGGAAGGAGATAATTTTATCCGGAGGATTTTTCTGGAAGAACTCAGCAATTGAGTTGTGGGGAGCGAGAGAAGCTCTGAGGGTGCCACAGGGATCTGTACTTGGTCCGTTGATATACTGCATGTTTACCCGTCTAGTGGACGACATAACTAGGCACCATAACATCAACTATCACTGTTATGCTGATGATACACAATTGTATTTAAATTTTGGTGCGCTGGAGTTATGGGAGGACGTTTCATAAAAGATCCAAGCATGCCTTTCAGATATAGTCAGTTGGATGCAGGTTAATTGGTAAAACTTAATCAAATATATAAATATACATATATATAAATATATATATATATATATATATATATATATATATATATATATATATATATATATATATATATATATATATATATAAAAAATGATGAGATATACGATCTCTCTAAGGTTTAATAATACTTTCATAATCCAACTGTGCTATATAAAATAACGCAAAATATTTCGGTCTGACTTCAGACCTTCTTCAGTTGCAAGTGATTTAGGTGTAAGAAATAGAGTGCAAGTATTAGGTATTAGTAGTGGCTTTTCTGAACCATGTGTAGTTGCCTAAGTGTGCTAAATCCTTATTTAATCCTGTTAGATGGGTTTTTAGTTTGATAATCATCTTTAATTCCATTGATGTGCGTTGGTGTGTAACAGAGAAGCCTCCAAAAGAATGGCGAACTTGAGATCTGATAGACTGTGTAGAGGCAGATTGAAGTGGGAAGCCACAGGAAAGCCAGGAGAATTGTTGCGAATAGTATGCTTATGGTTATTAAATCTTAGTCTGAATTTAGTACTAGTTTCACCTATGTATGCAATAAGGGGGCATTTTTGGCAGTACAGATAATAAATCACATTGGAGCTGTCACAATTATAATTCCCAGGTTTAAGCTGAGTATTACTGGCTATGTGTAAATGGTGGGTGAGGTGTCCATGTTTTTACAAACTAGGCAGCGGGGCTTGTTACATTTGACATTACCATGGTTGGTTTGTGTGTTTTGAAGTTTAGAATGTACGAGGATGGATTTCAAGTTGAGGTTGTTTGCGTGCTATAACTGGGGGATTCATGAAAAGGGGGCTAGTGATGGGTCTGAATGAAGGATGGGCCACGATTGTTGTACATTGGATATGAATGGTCTTAGTGAGGGGTGATGTGTTATCACTAGCGGAATGCGAGTGGATTTGGACTTATATTATATATATATATATATATATATATATATATATATATATATATATATATATATATATATATATATATATATATATATATATATATATATATATATATATATATATATACATGTATATATATATATATATATATATATATATATAAATATATATATACATGTATATATATATATATATATATATATATATATATATATATATATATATATATATATATATATATATATATATATATATATATATATATATATATATATATATATATATATATATATATATATATATATATATATATATATATATATATATATATATATATATATATATATATATATATATATATATATATATATATATATATATATATATATATATATATATATATATATATATATATATATACATCAACGGATTTTATAACTAGACCTGCGATGAATGGACAACCAATGTAAGTCGCCTAAGACATGTGTAATGTATTTATGTCTACGAGTGCCACTTACAAGCTGTGCATCGCACTTTTGGACGCGCTAAAGTTATTAGGCAGACCATATAGTAGGCATTGCGGAAATCCAATTTTGATGTCACAAGAGAGTGGATTAAGGTTTTACAAGCATAATCGGTTATATACCTCCTAAGTTTGCCAATATTTCGCATCTGCCAATAAAAGAACTGGTGTAAGGTCCCATATCTATATATAAGTCTTGAATAACATTACCTCGAAATTTTGGTGTAAATACAATGAATTCAGTTTTGTCTTGATAAAGTTTTCACCTACATCAAACATTATCTGACTATATCTGAAAGACATGCTAAATGTCCCTAAATGGTTTATATTCTGTTTATCTTACTGATTTAATACATAAATACCAGCCAACTCGATCTCTTCGATAAGAATCCAACTTAAGTACTTACAAAATCAGTCATAAAAACTGCTACGTACGGAAACAGGCGATGTGGTCATTCAGTTGCTACATTGTGGAAAAATTTATCTGATGAAACAAAGTTTGTCAAAAACAGATGATTTTAAGAAACTCGTAAAAACCTTTCTTTTTATATCTGCTTTCTATTAATCGTGCTTTTATTCTATTTCTAATGTCGGTTTTATTTATGCATTTTTCATTTTACACATATTTATTGTACATATTTTCTTTTTACCCTTTGTTATCATTTTTATATTTACAATAACAATTTATATATCTGTATATTTTCTTAAATTTGTATTATTGTAAAGCGCCTTAGAGCAATTTTTTTGGATAGGGCGCTATATAAATTTTGAATAATAATAACAATAATAATAATAATATTAGTAATAATAATAATAATAATGATAATAATAATATTAATAATAATATTAATAATAATAATAATAATAATAATGATACTATAAAATAGCTGGTATAGTACGTAAAGCGATAACTTGCTTCCATCTAAAGAGCATTTCATATCTTAAATAGTCTCTCATAGCGGATAAACAGATGCCCCAATTGGCCTTGCTGTGGCTTAAATGTTATTTGACCAATCTTATATTGGAGAATCATAAACATGTGTGGACCAACCCATATGCAGCCCACATGGGCTTGCCTAGGTTTCTCCATGTGCTCCCCACATGTATCAGCCCATATGCAGCCCACATGAGCTTGCCCAGGTTTTCCTATGGGTCATCCCATATGCAGCCCACATGGGATTACCAGGTTTTTAACATATGTTGCTCACATCGGCCAGCCAATATACCGCCATCGTGGGCTTGCTCAAGTTTCTCCGTGTTTTACACACACGGGTCAGCCCATATGCAGCCCACATGAACTTTCCCAGGGTTTTTTTCTCTCCATGTTGCCCACATGGGTCATTCCTAATGCAGCCCACATGGGCTTTCCCAGATTTCCCCATGTGTTACCCACGTGGATCATCCCTATATGCAGCCCACATGAGCTTGACCAGGTTTTTCCCGTACGGTACCCATATGGGCAAGCCCAAGTAGATCCCATATGGTTAACCCACATGGGCCATGTATGGACTCAATATGGGTTGGCCCATGCTTAGATGGCCCAGTTCTTTCCCACATGGGCCCACGTGACCATGATACCTGGGATATTAGCATGCACTTTTGTTTTCTTTTAGTTAAGCTCAAGACCTACCGTAGTTATACCCTCCGTATTGAATGTCATTCTTCGTCTTGGAGAAGGGTCACAGGGAGTCAATATGGACCGTGGTACCTTTACATACATAGCTTGTGTTGATAAGCAATATTTCGAATTATTTGTTTCAATACACGTGATTGGATAAGCACGCTATAAGTTGCATATTCGTAACATATTAATCGGAAACCGTTTAAGCCATCCACATCAATAATGAAATAATTTTATTTAGCTGCTGAATATAAATCTATAATTAATTTCTACAGAAGTTTACCACAAAAGCTTCTTGTTGGCAATCATGAAAACAAATTCCTGCTCAGTCAACCAAAATCAAACCTATTTTTAGAATGCATGAAACAATATTCTCAGGTCTAGCCTTCAAAGAGATTAAAGAATTAATCTTTCTATAATATAGGCAAAGGCCTGTACAAAGTCACAGAGTAAACGAAAATACCAATATCAATCATAGTCAAACTAAACTTGAACCAAACTACAATATTACCATTATCGTTCTGTATTCAATTATGCCATTAAAAATGCAGATTTTTCCTATTTTTAAAGATATCCAACACGTTGTCTGAGAACCAAATGAATAGTAGATTTGCTGTCAAAGTTGTAGTAAAGTAAAGCCGTCTCATCTTGAAGTTGTTTTCCAGCAAAGATAAGTCTTTTTTGGTATAAGGGAATTCTTTCTTTTTCTTGAATCATAATATTCACTACTTATGTTGTGTCTGAAGGATATATGCCTCTACTTCTACCTCTGAAATGGTCTTACCAGTGCGGGTATTTACCATCGCATAATGTCCATGAAGTTCTTTAAACTCAAAAGAAATGAATTTATGATTAAAATGATAATCAGTTAAATTGCGAACGTTTGGTTTATTTACCAGCAATTCTAAGCATTTTTTTAACTGAGAAAATGCCTTCTACGTCTCATATCTTAGGTTTCACATTAACTATTGCATCTGATACTCTACCTCCAGTAAAATGGTACTTCAAGAGAGGGTATTTACTAAAATTTTATATCCAACAACTGTTCTGAGAACTAAATGAAGAGTAAATTCTCTCTAAATGCTAAGGTCAAATGAAATCCTATCATCACTGATATTTTCCAGTAGAGACGAGCGTTTGTTCCTTCTTTTCTTGAAACTTAGTTTTAACTTTTCTTTTCTGTTCTATCTGAACGCTCTTCAATACGATAGTTTTTTTTTTCAGTTGAAGGTCTAAGTTAGCAAAATGTAAAGAAATAACAAAAATGATAAATAACTAAATGTTTTTGTCAAGTAACGTACTTTCATCTTGAATTTGCGTTCGCCAGAAAAGATCAGTTCTTCTAAATAAAGTGTAGATTTGTGTTTGATGTTGTAACCAGCTTAATTTTAAAGTTTTTTTTTTTTCTTCAGGGTATGAGAAGTCTGTGTTTACTGTGAAAATGTATCCTTTGTTTTGAATAATAGCTTTCACAATCTCTGTTGTATATGAATGGTGTACCTGCAATGTGATAGTTTTTCCAGTTAAGAGTCTTAACAAAATTGCAATTGCCACCTCATAGTTGTCTGAGATACAAATGAATCGTAGATTCTTTCATAATATTGTAGTCAAGTAAAGTCCTCTCATCTTTAAGGTGTATTCCGTCAAAATAAAGTTCTTGTCGATTCAGGCAAACTCCTTCTTTGTCTTGAATCTTAGTTTTTACATTCTTGATTGTTTCTGAAAGCTCTACCATCAAAACGACAGTTTTTCCAAATAAAGACTTTACACAAATTGGAAATTTATATATTAACTGAATCGTAGATTCTCTCAAAATGTTGTAGTCACGTAAAGTCTTCTCATCTTGAAGTTCTTTTCCAAGAAAGATAAGCACTTGTTCATTTGTGGGAATTCCTTCTTTTTGCTGAATCTTATTTTTCAATCTCCCTACTGTATCTAAATCCTCTACCTCTACTGAAATGGTCTTTCCAGTGTAAATCTCAACAAACAATTTTCTAGGAGTGTTCCTACATGCTGAATGGTGTGTGTCTATTACGACACGATGTCTGCTAGGCCCAGGTCGAAATTGAGACTGCTGTATTTGCTTCCCTCGCTTTATTCCTAGTTCTGTTAGAAATTAAACATTGAAAAGCATTATTCGCAAGGGATTAAAATTGAGATTTATATCTCTCTATATAAATTTAAATATAAACATATATGTATTTATAAATATATATATATATACAACATATATATATATATATATAAAGAGAGAGAGAGAGAGAGAGAGAGAGAGAGAGAGAGAGAGAGAGAGAGAGAGAGAGAGAGAGAGAGAGAGAGAGAGAGAGAGAGAGAGAGAGAGAGAGAGAGAGAGAGATAGAGAATATGTATAAAATGCAGTGCTCCACTGGAACGTTTGAATAATGAATGTGAGATGTTATATATATATATATATATATATATATATATATATATATATATATATATATATATATATATATATATATATATATATATATATATATATATATATATATATATATATATATATATATATATATATATATACATATATTTATATATATATATATACATATATGTATTCATATCTAAATACCTTTATGTATATCTATTTTATATATACCTATATAAATATTAATATTTATATATGTACTCATATCTAAACCTATATGTACATCTATATATATATATATATATATATATATATATATATATATATATATATATATATATATATATATATATATATATATATATATATATATATATATATATATATATATATATATATATATATATATATATATATATATATATGAACTCATATCTAAACATATATGTATATCTATATTCATAGCTACATCTATATATGGTTTGACATTAATTTATATTTCATTTATGCAATGACCTTATCAAATATTATAATTTTTAAAGGAGAAGGACAAGTCATGTATTTTCGTTGGGAGAAAAGATTAATGACAAATTAATTGCATATTTTGTATAATCTTATAAAACCATTTCACTTTTGATTGTATGTCATGAACATACCATGAAGTATCAATCTAATTTGAAACAAATGTGGAGGCTACCATCTATTAGTCACATCTAATATCAATAAAATATTTGATAATATTGTACAAGCAGTTATGAAATATTATTTGAAATTAATTAAACGAAAATGAAAAGAAAAATGATGTATTGAATAATAAGACTGTAAGAGTAGCATACTGACTGCAACACATTGAAAGAAAAATAATAATGAGTATTACCACCCAATTTTCGATTCTATTCTAAATCAGTGAATTTGAAATTTGCATTGGTCAATGTATATATGCAAAATTCTACTTGCGTAGAATAAGATAACTAAATAAATTTATGTGTAAGTTAATAATTAAAGACGAATTGGTAATATACATTTACTACTTGGAAATATAATCCCCGCTTCAAAGAATAAAACTATCCAACTGAAAACTATTATCTCATTATTGGGATTTCCCAATAATATTCCTAACTGAAGACAATTGGAAAAATTGAGAGGTTTAAATGAGACCAAATGAATATCGATTGACCCCAATTGGAATTTTTGAAATCCCAATTCGCAAATGGAATTAAAATTTCCACCTGGGAAATGAAAATTCCTAATTAGAAAAATAGTAAAATAATTTCGAAAGTGTTGCATTATATTAAAACCACTTAAAAATATAGCCCCCAAAAGAAATTTGGATTCAACTGTTTTTCTCCTGGTTTACAAGAGGTGCGATGTTATTTAATACTTCAGCACAGAAGACATTTGTCGTAGTCATATTCATGAAATTTGGCCTACAAACGACTGGCAACTTTTTTGTCAAAATATGTAAAAAAGTAAAACAATTACCTGTTGGTTCTTTCCGTTCAACACAGGTGGATCTTTTTCTGATAGCTCCGGTCTTTTCTTGAGATTTCGAGTGTGTTCCTTTAATTTTACCAACAAATCCTCCCTTTGACAACGATGGAAACATTACATTTATTTTCACAGTATCAAATTTATATCTCATAAATCATGCGTAAGCGATTGTATTTTTTTAAAGGTAACATCAATTTGAGCTTCATCAGAATAAAATATACTAGAAACACTAAAAGAATTGAAAAAATAATATCTTTCAAAAATTGACCATTAACAGCATTTTAATTTTTCATGTTTTATTATGTAAATTCTAATAAAATTTTGTTGACATGACTGGACAACAAAACTGATGAACTTCCTTGTAGGAACTTTTTGTTATTTAGTCCTCCACCACGAGTAGATACAATTTAGCAACTGAATATGGCCAAGGAAAAAAAAAAAAAAACATACAATAAGAAAACATTTTAATGTATTTCAGTAACGAAAATTTAGGACAAAAATCTAAAGAATTACATTCACGACTTTGAGCTGTGTTCTATGACATACATCACAACTCTTCCTTACAGTCACCAAGCAAGCATTCTTCAAAACGTATTTTGCCATAACTCGGAAACTACAGGTAATGTCGACGTAATTAAAAGAGTTTTCTATTCAATATTAAAACTCATGATGAATATGAAATATCTACCTCTCAGTATTATTTCAATGCAAAAATCTCTATTTGCGCATTTCGTATTACTTGCTTACAGACTCGCCAACATATGATTTCTGGTCATTTTATACAATCTATAGTCTTTTATCGCTGCCGAAACTTGGCACGAATCATCCAGTCAATAAAAATTAAACAATTCTCTAATTTCTGAACGGAAAGTAAGATATTTTGATTAAATTATAATATAACAATCAATTAAAACACTCTGAATCCCGTGCCTCCACCCCCCCCCATTCTTTTGTACTCCCAAAATGATTTGTATCCCACAGGCGAGGGGTTACCACAATACCATTTACATTACTTCCTTATCTTGATTACTCCACAAATACCATGGCGTTGAAATACATTTAAAGACCTTAGCATTTGCAGTAATCAACGATTTTCATGTACACTGTTATACGTTATGTTTTCCCACTCCATCCTTCTCGCAATCTGCCTAAATATGGAGTCACGTTTTTTCACCATGCATTCGAATTCATCAGTACCTTTTTGAGATACCAGTTCATGCACGTAAATGTCCCGCCTTGTAGGTACTGAGAAGATACCGAAGCTCAACTGCAAAACAATGTATGTTTGTAATGAAATTGGTACCCACAGACATTTTTTAAATATTTATAGATTCGATAAGATTTTTAATTAACAAAAAGGAAAATATTCTTTGGTTTGTGAGACATGTTAGGGCAATTCTTTCTGGTTGTTATTCAAATCCCACCATGACTATAGTTTGCAATAGTTTGTGCTTTATCGGAGAATCATGAAGCATTGTGTCAACAGCTGAGCATACAATATGTCATCGACCACATAAACGAAAATACTGAAGAAGACAAATAGTGAAATACGCACTTTTGAGACATCTGCTGCACCGGTGCTAGATGTAGAAGGCGCAAAAAACGTGCACCCTAGTACAACGTTGAGTGTCATTCTACAATAGGAAAAGTAAAATGTAGCAAACGTAGACAGTATTTTCGGTACATCATTGTCTGTAAGCTCATCAAATCATTATTTATTTATTTATTTTTTAAATATTTTTTGGGGGGGTATTTACAAGAATTACACGCAACATACTAATATCTCTTGAATAATTATGTTTCAAATAAGTATGATCCGAAGTTGTAGTTATGTAAAATTATCTATTTAAAATAAAGGCATGCTTAGGCCCTAGTTCACAGTGAAAATAAGCTACAGTTAGAATACTGTAACAACATCATTTAAGTTCATACTTCCAAATATAGCTCACTCTTAACACATTTCATTATTGATATTTATAGAAAAAATATTGTACAATACAAATTTTAATTTCACTATTATAACGATTTAAACTTCAAGAAGGCCAACTACAAAATTTTAAACATCTTACGTAACTTAAACGGCCATTTAAATATGGAAGTTAAAAACCACCATCACGTGATATTCTGAAAATTTGCTTGGCCAATCCGGACAAGGCAGGTTGAGAAAAAAAAAATACTTGGAAAAGGTGTGGCATATGGTTCTTGTACGATCATAGATGACAAAGCGATTCAATTCAGAAGGCAAACGATGTCATGACGTCACACTCTTTTGATTTCTTTGGTTATGGGGCGTCTAGAGGGTGGAGTCTTGAGGCACTCTACATCCTCCCGATGTAATTTCTACTCACTCAGAAATATCGAAAAGTGTAAATTGAAACATGAGCTTACAAATGTGATTACAGGCTATAGTACTAGATACTGTATAGTACGAGTACTGGACAACTCAATATATACTGGATAACTTCATACATTTGTTTTTGGTAGCTAGGGTAAATAACTGAAACTATTGACTTCATTTGATATATCTTCAGGTAACTAGAGTACCGTTAAGATAGTAAAGCAAATTATGTTCAAAATTCTCGCAAGTCCTACCTCTCGGTCTTTTTAGTCCTTGTACATCCTTCAATGCATTCCTTTAAATGTTCATTTTCGACTTTGAGTAAGCTCATCGGTGGTTTCCCCTACGATTTTAAAATATAAGGTTATTGTAATACTGTACGTTGTAATAACGATAAGGCAAACCCTAACACTGTTAAACATTTTGTAATTAAAGCGTTACCCTATGATCTTCCGAATAGCTAACTAATTTTTCTACAATTGAATTGTATATGTACAGGAAAGGCCAACATTGCCTATAGTGCTAAATAAAAACCATCTTGGTAGCAAAAGCTTTGATCAAACTCGGTTAAACATCGGCCATTTGTAAATCTCAGACATCAATTTGCATATTGTGGTATGCAAACGTGATGTATTACAGGACAACGTTGGTATATCATTTGTAAATCCTTTGTCTTTAAAAGGTTATCACAATTCTTTAAAATGATGTGGTAAATTCTGACCAAAATGTTATATTTCTTTCATGCCTTGAAACAAATTCTGGCAGGTATAGACTTTCCAATCATTTTTAGTGATTAAGTATAGGGAAGATATTTGAATAATTACACATAGACTATGGTATTGTCTGCCCATTCATACATCACATATTCTACATCACATTACATAAACTAATCCAACTGTGACCAGGCTTAACTAAACAAGACAAAAGAAATCTGCCCATATTTTAGCAATCTTTCAATTACTATAATTGTTACATGTCAAGAGACCATTAAAGTTATTACAAACCAATATAACATTTGCCATCTTCTGTGGTGATTTTGCACACTCATAGTAGGGTATTTCTTTGGTAGCCATCTCTAAAAGGCACATTCCAAAGGCATAAATATCCGAATGAATTCCGTAGTGACCTGTGTAGATCTCAGGCGCCATAAAGCCATACGAACCTTTTAAAGACAATTCACCACATTTAATTCGTGTAATGTTTTATGACATATTGCCAAAACTATCTCATGTAAATGATATGATATAAAACTTAAAAAATCAATTCGCACGCTTGAATCGCTTTGATTAATTAGGAAAATAATTTCAGTTTTTCATGGAAAAAAAGATGGACAGCAATGCAAAAATATACATAATTTTCGATTCTTTTTTATCCCGTGTTAAATTATGCAAAAAATATGTATCTTAACAAAGTATTAGTGAATACATGTATATATGTCATCCATTCCAAAATCAATCCGCAAGCAGCTAGTCAGATTTTGTTTCTGTGATGTACGTAAACTTACGTACAAATTATATGTTAAAAAAAAGTACAGAAAGTAAAGTATATTTTTTAAACCAAAGAGAAATATTCACACGGATCTTCATCCATGGCGTATGTAAAGATAAACGTTCCTATCTCAATTCTTAAAGTTGTTTTATGTCTTGAATTATTGATATGACAGCCCAGCATAAAATTCCATTCTTGTCTGTTACCAACTTTAGTTGGCTTTAACTAGAATCAATTGTTTTCAACAGGATTTAACTGGTTTTAGCAGGCAATAGTTAAGACAAGTTTAGTGCGAATGTTTCAAAATGTTTAAAATGTGCCTATTAAACCAGAAATTGCCTGCTAAGATCCAGTAACAATTTTCCGGGAGAGAGTCTATTAAAAGTCATTGTGATGATAATGAAATTCAATCGGATGTGTCACCATTTCGATGTATCTAACATCGGTAAGAATATATTGTTCACCCATAAGTACAATCTCATACATGGCTGACTTTTTTCCTGCATGTTAATATGTTAGAGTTACTTTTGAACAAGTATTGTATATGTTAAAGATATATGGTTAGCCAGAAAAACTTTTGAAAAGACTTTCGAAACACCTTTAACATTTTGAGTTGTTCTTGTGTGAATCTCCTTCCAAGTGGCCAGGCCAAAATCACCTATTTTAACTTCACCGCCATCTCCGCTAACAAAAATATTACTGCAGGTGAGGTCTCTGTGAATAATTGGGGACTTCTGGTGTGTAGATAGTCCAATGCTACTGCAATTTGTCTCCCCAATTACATATGCAATTAAGATCGTCTAAGGCACGTAGATGTCGCTTTAAATACCTTTGTTAGAGAGGTGGAATTAAATAAAAGGGAACAAACAACTTGAAAGTAGCTTTTAAAGACTAATACTAAACATTCCATATGGCAGTATAGTAGAGTCAAAATATGAAAAAAAGTGACCTTACCCCAAAAAAATTGCAAGAAAAGGTTTTTTGGCAGTTTGATCAAGTATGGGGTCTGGAGAAGAACATATTAAAAGTTGGCATTGATCGGATCTCCGGAAAGGGTTTAAACATGACGTCATTAAAAAGATGGCCGCCGATATAAGATATCGCTAGAAACTAGGCGTAAGTCTGTAATTCAATAGTTTCTAATCATTTTGATATTTAAAATTATCACTAAAACTAAATATCTTGGCACCAACATAACTTTTGAAACTTTTCTTGGCATCATCAATAACGTCAGGACGTTATCCGTGACGTCAGGACGTGACCTATGACGTAATGACGTGATCTATGACGTCAGAATATGGTTTATTTCTAATATGTGTGTTCCAGTCCAGATTTGATGGCGCAGGGAGACATTGAATGATTTAAAAGAATTTCAAGTCATTTCTGAAGGTGGGACCTAAATTGATAGCAGTGATAGCTCCGTTACAACTGGGGCTGGGGGTTCAAATGCACCGTCACTTTCGATCAAGGTTTTTGATAGACAGTCTGTCTGCCATGGGCTATTTCTCCTCATATAGTGAAGTGCAAAGGTTTAAGGAAAACGCCGCTTCTTCAGTGGCTTCTGATGTTTATGGTGAGGACAAAGATATGCATGATATGATGCTTTTATTTGCCGCGGATAACGTTGACCACAACATAGTGACCCTGGATGGAAAGGGATCATTTCATGGTATGGGGATGGTAGCAGCCATAACACCAGGCACACGAACCAGGCACACGAACCAGTCACACTATTCCGAGGAGAAAGATGTCTGACTTTAACATAGTTGATCAGACGAAGATTGAGATCAAGGATTACCGCTTCCCAAAAAACACTCTTCGTAGCATTAAGTTCACGTCTCTGCCACTCTTGAATGTTGTTGATCATAAGATTGATGTATTGTGGGAGATGTCCTTCCGCTTCAAGCAAACACTACCAAATTGGCAAGGAGTGAGGCACCTGCTACACAAGGACTGTCTCCACCCTAGACAATCATCAGTAGTGTTCCTACCAATGATTGATATGAACCCTGGAGATGAGATATGTATCTTCTCTACACTCAACTATATATGTGCTTGTAACCTTTGATCAGCCACTCTTTTGAAAAACTTTTGAGATTATACATGAAGTTCAAGATGGTAGTCCACTCAGAGACGTTATTTTGTTATTGGGGAGCTTTCATACTTTCATGAATTTGTTGGGGGCCATAGGAACACTCATGGATGGAAGTGGACTAAGGGAAATCCTGGAGAGAGTGTATGGTGAAAACGCTATAACACATACAGACATATGATGAGTGGCAAAGCTGTGCAACGTGCATTTCGGGGACATCTTCCTGTTAAGCAGTGTCTCACGCATCAGATAGTGACTAAGGTAATTGAAGCCGATCCAAGTTTTGAAGATCTAGTTAAAGAGCTGGAGAGAGTGTATACTCAAAAGGAGACTGGTAAAATAAGTTTAGATGCACTGCTGAAAGCAGACTGCATGGAAAGAATTTCCAATGCTCTCACTTCAAAAAAGTGTGAATTATCCAACAACTCAGAAACAAGCAAATTGTGGATTAACTATCAACGAATGTTGGGAGTTGCACAGGAGCTTATCAAGGCTGATCGCACAGGGTCATGGCAAATGCATCTCCATGCTATATATGACTGTTTGCCAATATTTGCTGCTGCTTAACACCCTAAGTATCTGAAGTCTGTTTATCTTTACTTACAGAAGATGAGGGATCTTGAAAGTGGAAAGTCCCCAGTGTTTCAGAAATTCATGTTATTCGACGCAGCAAAATATACTGGGCTGGCCTTAGTCCTGACTTGGTGATCGAGCAGACACTAATGCAGTCGCTTAGAAGCACCGGTGGGCTACCAAGAGGAAGTGGCATGTCAGACCATCAGAGGGCCGTTTGGACAATGTCTGCCCCTGTATCTTCCGCCTACAACCACGCCATGCAGGAATTCTGTCAGACATCATATGCAACAAGTAAACAGCACAAGGAGGCATCTGCTTCTCGTATGGACAGGGATATGAGAGACTTAGACAAACTTGCGACGAAGCTGGAACATTATTCTCCATTTTCCAATGAGGCAACCTTGCGCAACATTATCACAGGGATAAATGCTGATGAGGGTGTCAATGTTGAAGAACTTTTCAATGTAGGCAGAGACACAGTAAAACAAATGGAAGGACACCCAGTCTTCTCATATTCCCACAAAAAGAACACTAAAGTGAAGACATTAGCATCAGCTCAAGCTGTCAAAGTTACAGAGGATCGAACCATTGATCCAGCTCTATTGTTTTAGAGGTTCCTTGTGGTATCGCAGTCAGGAGACCTTTGCCTTAATGAAGTAATGCAATATGAGCTCTCCCCCTATCCACCATCCTTATTTGAAGGAAAATATCTCTTGCGAAAACCAGATAAAGCACATCTTCTGGAAGCTTTGAAAGACCATGAAACTTCCTTATCAGATGGTGCTGTTCTTCAGTCCATTCCAAAGACTGATCACTATGTTCTTGACGGAGGTTGCCTCCTACATCGATTGAAATGGACCGAGGGGAGCACTTACACTTCAATTGCAGATTCGTATGCATCTTTCAAATTCGAACTGTATGGTAATGCCATTGTTGTCTTTGATGGGTACAATGGAGAACCATCTACAAAAGACAACACCCACCAAAGACGAAGCCGAAGTCAGGTCACCAACAAGGTCGACATTGTGGAGTCAACCAAATTTTCTGGGGAAAAAGAGGATTTTCTTTCAAACACAATGAATAAACAGGCCCTTATTAACCTGATGACGAAATACTTGAGTCAGAAAGGCTGCAACGTTATTCAGGCTGAGGGTGATGCTGATGTCGATATCGTAAAAGCAGCAATCACAATGGCATCCTTCAAGTCAACAATTCTCATCGGGAAAGATACAGATCTTTTGTTTTGCTCTTGTATTATGGAACCACGAATGACTGCAAAGACCTGTACTTTAGATCAGACAAAGGTAAACCAAATGTGTATAACATTAAAGTTCTGAAACTGTTACTAGGGGAAGAAGTGTGCTCTGATCTGTTGTTTGCCCATGCCTTTTCCGGATGCGACACTACCTCACGATTTTTTGGGCTTGGAAAGAAGCCCATCTTCAGAAAGGTCATCAAGGGCAAATCTGTCTTGCGTGCTTGTTCCAAAATCTTTCGCACACCAAAGGCAAATCCAGAGACTGTAGAAACCACCGGCTGCAAACAAATGCGTTCATTGTTTAATGGAACTCATTTTGACTCTCTGGCATCATTGCGCTACAGCTTCCTTTGCTAAAAAGTGGCCACAGCAAAGACTTTTGTGGCACCCGAAAGGCTGCCCCCAACAACATCAGCCACAAAACTTCACTCGCGGAGGGTATATCTTCAAGTTATGGTGTGGATGTGTACGGACGGTGGCATGGATCCTACAGACTGGGGCTGAAGTGTACAAGGGGGTCAACTGATTCCACTCATGATGGACAAAAGCCCTGCTCCTGAAAGTCCGTTGAAAATGTTACACTGCAAGTGCTCGACTGGTTGCCGTACACTCAAATGTAGCTGCAAAAAGATAGCCTTGAATGTACCCAAGCCTGTGGACCTTGTCAAGAAGACACTTGTGATAATATATCCCTCAACCCAGTATCAGATGATGATGGTATTGAAGGCTGCATGTGACTGTAAAGGTAATATAGTAAGGATAACGCCAGCTGGTCAGCTGAAACACTAGAAATTACCAAACAAACCAATATGTGCATTTATGTTTTCTAATCTATAACTGCATAAGGAAAACATTAAATGTCGATATTAATTCATTTAGTGGTTGATAATGTTAAAATCTATATTGCAATGTACACGAATAGATGACAAAGAGTTAGCTATTAAAACCGCAGCTCATCCAGGGCATCACAGTGAAAGAATCATGATATTAAGAAAAATACATGACATACTGACGTCATAGGACGTCATA
>JAIGNY010000062.1:0-72500 GCA_020152595.1 Chiridota heheva | reverse complement strand
CTATCAGCATCAGAGATCTATGCAGTCCTGTTGGCGTATGTATAAGTATGTATTATATGTGTATGTGTGTTGGTGTAAAACGGTATGAATATTTTTTGTTTAAATAGTGTCCTTCAGGAAGATATACATACGTTGAATTTTACTTTATGTATTATAACTATAACTACAACCTACATATCTAGCAGTTTAGGGTAAATCTGGAAGTTTTATACTCACAGTTCTTCTGGCGACACCATACTCGTTACAAAATGTTCATTGTGCATTCGAGGCCAATGTGGTCCTTCAGTCATTCACATCATGTGACACCTCACAGTGATTTAGTTATAAAAATGAGATTGTACTAAACAAAACTTAAAATTAGTTCACAAATGGTATGAAAACGTGGTAAAATAACCACTAATTATTTTTACGAGATTTGTGTGTCCATTGAAAATAATATTCATTGTACATTCAAAGTGGTAAGGTACATAGCCCATGAACTGATTGTCTCAAGTATAGTACAAGGTTCATTCGAATGACAAATTTCTGATACTAAAACTTGTCAGTTGACTATTTATCAGTTAGCATTAAGTTCCAGTAAAACTACCTGATAAATAACAAAGGGAAAAGACGAATTGCAAGTGAAAATTTATGTTTACCTAGCTGATTAAATATATTATGTATCTTTGTATTGCAATCAAGGTGCAGGTCTTTATTTAGTAATATATTGACGTGATCATACTTTACGGTTTAATGACGATAGACGGCTTTGCGGTAAGTGCGCGTCGGTATCTATATTGTTCAAACTAATTGAAGTTGTTTTCGCTCTAAAGTCGTCCTCATCGACTTGGAAAGAATGGTGAGTTTTGATGGCGCACCAGCATGATTCGCTTAACTGGTTTCATGAGCCATATAATTGTTGCAGAGCAAGTACCTTCTATACTTAGGTATCTGTGTTGTAAATCAAACATACCTATCACAATGTTGTTCTTATAATATCTTCACTCCCGTTGAACATTGATGCATTCTTTGTACCGCACTATTTGCGTAGGAGTTTTGTGCAAATGCAAGTTTATCATCTTCATTGTTTGGTAAATTGATCCGAGGAGCATTCGTAGATCTCAGTATTTTATTCGCTAAAACAATAAAATAAACTGGGAATAAGTGTAAAAAAAAACTTTTTTTAATAGAGATTATACAGATCAAATTCTTTTCATTATGATTATTTTCACGAACAAAAAGGGGTCACATTTCATACATTTAAGAGCCACCACGGAGATGGAGAAAAAATCCTGCATCCCTGCGAATGTTCTGCAGGTTCTTCTGCTATCAGGGGCAAAGGCGGGAGGGGGATACTTTTGAGCAGTAAAAAGTCCAAACAGTTCATTCACTACTAAATAAAGAAACACTACTTTTGCACATTCGGCTCTATGTCAAAACAGGAAATAAAGAATTTGCTTAAAGATTATGAAAGAATCGACGATTGATTGTATTTTATATATAAGAATTTAACTGGAAAATATTATATTCGAGGAAGAACCATCATAATCGATAAATATAAAGATTTTATTGATAAATCTACCTACTGTGGTGTAGCGGTTATCATACCTGTCTACAAACCACGAGGCCCCGGGTTCAATCCTGGGGTGGGTAGACACGCCAGTGCACCACAACTGGTTATCAAAGGCCGTGGACATTGACTTGGTTGTCGATGTTATGTCTGTCCGTACGTCGTAAAGCGTTTCGTGATAGCATTTGTACTGTCATAACCGAATACGCAGGCGACGACCCCGTTTGTGTGTTCAACTCTCTCTCTCTCTCTCTCTCCATCCATCGTAAAATTAGATCCAATTTTGGGGACCCAAATGTTTTTACAAATTTCACCGCAGGTCTACCCTCGGAAAAAAATAGTACATTAACATTTCAGAAAGTCTAAAGATATTCAGATCCTTATTCTAAAAATTTGTTTATTTTTACTTGGAAAGGTTATAGTTTTTATGGAAGCATAAAAGTATGATGCCTACAGTTTTTTTTATGAAAGAAAACAAACAAACATTATTCATAGCACAAAAAATGCGTAGGAGTGTATGGAACGATATTTTTGCGGTCGTATCAAACAGTCGCTAGTCTTAATACATAACTTTTATGAAAGTATAAAGATGATTCCACGAATACATATTGCACTCACCATGCAATAGATTATGAGGTGCTCGTTGAGGTTGGTACTTATCATCCTCATGATGGAGAAGTTTCCACATGATATACATATTAAGATAATAGGCACAGTGACAAGTATGATCATGGTACCATCGTCATGCAGTAGGAGATCTGACCTCGCTATACCGCCGTTATCCCATGTTGATTAAACATTTACAGCTGACCCGAAGTCGTTTTGCAGTAATTTCGAAGATGCAGTTTTGAGCTACCTAGAATTATTAGTCAGTTTTTGGTACTGAATATTCAGATTTAGTGACGTCAAATCAAATTACATGGCTACTTGTGGAAAGTAGAGGTGTTGAATATGTAGTGCGTGTAAACTTGAAGATATGGATATTCAGCACATTTTTGCGATCAAACAGGTGCATTTAACTGCAATCTCATTTCCATCGGATGCTTTAGAGGTGAGTGGCGAGTCTGCACTTTTGGTTTTGTGAATTTCTCATAGACAGCCAGATATGGACTTGTATATAATACCATGTAACGGCCGAAAGTTTAAAATATCGTTCAATCTTACTTTCCCACTTGTTGAGTGTGATGTTTCTTGTAAATTTAATATTTTTGTGGAACTTCCGGTTTGGGGCTCCTTATTGCAGCCCCTAACGTGTTGTAGTACCTACATCATTTTTTATTGTACCTATTAATACAGGAGCTTAGGGTCGAGAAGGTGCAATACTAACCATCATGCAATTTTATGCCAGTTGATATTTATATAGAGCCTAGTCTAACATTCGGGCTTAGTTTTCCTTCTTCCTGTTTTGTTATTCTTACAAATCACTCAGTTCTGTATTCAGTGTTTGTTCCCTAACGAATACGCTTATCATTAAGCCAGGCTGTAATGACATTAGGCCTACAAGTGCATGCTAACTCTTCTTAAGACAGATTTTACATTGGCAATTTGCCATTGGGCATATCATTACTATCAGTACTAATGAATTGTCTAGAGCAGTTGTTTATCTCTTGTCCTGTACATGCAGCAAGGGGTATGCCTCAGTTTCACAATGTGTATTTTTAAATTTTAATTAGAAAAAACAAATTATCTGTTTTTAGACCTAGGCCTAATAGTAGTACTTCCCGTAGTACCGTCGAGCTGATGTCAGCCGTGTTAGTATGACTGCCGTTAGTGGTGGCTGGCCGTATGGCAATCCCAATGTCAACCCGTACTGAGGGATGTGTATAATAACTACATAAGACCTAGTACTCCCTGTAGTACCGTCGGACTGATGCCAGCGTCTTAGTATGGCTGCGCTGCCGTTAGTGATGGCTGGCCATCCGAGGGTGCTACAAAATCCTATACCCTCCTGTACTATTTTAAGCGAGGTGTTAAAAGCATAGGAAAATCTCAGTTTTAAGATCTTAATGAAAACAAAATTATTCTATCTTCTTTTTCACCCACAATGATTAGAATCAATGTTTGAAGCCCATTCATGTCTTCAAAAACTGTTTTTAAGGTGATTTTAGTTATTTTTATTGAGTTATTTTGGATTACTTTTCTTTCCGTAAAAATTGCTGACGAGCTCTTCATAGTACAGTCACTTCAAAACACTGTCATCGTGGCTATAATATTTTAGCAGGGGTATTATATTTTAGATTATTTGAGGGAAAAAATTAAGATAATACTTATAAAGTACATTTATATAATCTAAACATTTCTTGATGTTTTATATGTTTTCGCACACAGTTTTTTTTTTAGCAAAACTATTTAATAAAATTATATGAACGAAGATTTAAATGTTGACGGTGAAAAATCAACTTGCAGTTTAGTGGAACTTTCTAAAAAAAATTGCGAACATTGAATAGTTAATCACAAACGTGCGGTGAAAATGACGACCAAAATATGAATCTCAGAGAACTTTATCCCGTTGTGGGGAAAAGTAATAGGTAAATATTTAGGAAAATATTTTATTGAAAAAGTGTATTGTTAATCTAAGTAATATAACTATATCCAAAAAGTAAGTTATTTTTCAATCATCAATTTTATACAACGTGAATTTAAAAACAGGAATTGTACCTAATCTATAACAACCTCCGTCAGTCAGGAGAATCCTGGACTTTTGGTGTAAGAAAATACACCAAAACTTGGAGCTTCGTAGTATTCATTAAGATCCATGAAGGCCGCCATTTTAACTTGTGATAACTTTATATGAATAGGATTTTTACTAAGAGAACGGTAGTAATTGTGTAATGTAACGTATGGTATATGTACATGGTACCAGCGATGACTGAGCCATCATGAAATCCTGTGTCGAGAGGATTGTTCAAAAGGTCAACGGAAGTCTTTTGTTATTCTATCGCGAAGTCCACAATGAAATTAAAAAGTCTGCGGTTAAATCTAATGAATATTCATTTAATATTGGTTTTTCGTTTTAAAATACCCCCTGCGCTCTCTTTAAAAAATCCCCATTGACTTAACGTTATCACTACAATTAAAATGGCGGCCTCCATGGATCTTAATGAATACGAAGCTCAAATTTTGGTGTATTTATTATAACACCAAAGGTCCAGTATTCTCCCCTGTCGTACGGCCATCCCAATGTCAACCTGCACTGAGGGATGTGTATAATAACTAGTAAGACCTAGAAGCTTTTACTCTCAGATGATTCCCAAGTTACCTCAGATAAATCTTATTTCAGTTCCAATGAATCAGATTATGGTCCCAATGTTTTGGGAGATATCAGTGTGGCTGACAATGATGATTGCGAGGAACAAAATGACTTTGAAGAGGGAGTTGGAGTTGAGATGATTATTGATTCTGGTGATCTTTACAGTATCATCTAAGAGTTTCCCATGAGTTAGAACCTAAATATTATATTTTGGAAGGCTTATTTTGTACATGCAATTTATGGTTTACGTTTTAAAATTGTATTTAAGTG
Source organism: Chiridota heheva (assembly GCA_020152595.1). Lineage (NCBI taxonomy): Eukaryota > Metazoa > Echinodermata > Holothuroidea > Apodida > Chiridotidae > Chiridota > Chiridota heheva. The sequence goes on along the minus strand of JAIGNY010000062.1, from coordinate 67,431 downwards.
TTACTGTATCGGGTAACAATTTTATAAAACTCTAGATTAATGGAAACCATGAATTTTAGTATTGAAATTGTATTAGAATGTTAATGTGATGGGCAATGCAAAATGGAGCCCATCAGAAATTATTTTCCTATGAAGTAGAAAGCACAGATTAAAAGTACTTGCCAGCCTTTTATTGACTTTCAGTTGCCTTTGTTTGAGACATTATACTACCACATATGATTAATATTTGACACGTAATTGACCTTATTACTATAATTTATACATCAAAACAAAAATGTTTGATTCAATGGACTACAAGTTACAGGGAGGGTCATTGGACTATTAGCATTTCGAGTTTTCCTTTATTATGATGTTTTAAGACAAGTACCCAAAAATGTCCATGTTTCCCTTCTCTATTACATTATTTCATTGATCAAACTTAGCAGAAGGCGAGAAGCACTAAACAATGCCCTTATAAGCTAAAAGGCTTCGAAATTCATTGAAAATCACCGAAAACTTTAGTTATAAATCCGGTATGATCAGGCAGATGCTAATGAACATACCTGTTTTAAAACATACAGGTAATGGGTCAGAAGCAGTGGCGTAACAGTAGGTTTGGTTAACCCATTGTGACGCGCCCGAGCAAAAGTTGAGATTTGGAGAACCCGAGCTATGACACTGCGATATGTTTGTTATCTAGCCCAAAGCTAAATTGTGCATGGGCACCATAATTACACATTAGTTGTTCTGCTTCTAAAAGTTTCAAATAGTCAGACCCGACCTGATAAATAACCAGGTCGGGTCAGATTTGTCCTACTTATTTTCTTTATTCTGAAAACAATAGTTGTTGTGGAAGTTGGTGCTAAGTATCATATTAGAAATGGATGCAGTCTTTATTGTGTGGTTATTTTGATTAAGATAAAGTGGTCTTACTATTTGCTACAGTAAGTTTGTGGTCATGATTTGCTGGAACAAATTTTTAAGAAGAAAGACAAATCGTGACTCTGGCAAGACAATTTCGTTATGCCCTCTTTTAATGGTGTATTGATCAATGTAGAATATGTAGAAGTTTATTGATATGTAGAAACAATATGTATAATCCAAAACAAAATGAGTGGTGATCTGTTGAATGAATCTAACTTCATAAAAAAAAAAATTCTCTAAATGGTCGCCGCCGTTGGGCTCACTCGAATTTGACAACAGGAAGAACATTCAGAAATGAAGAACGAGAGACAAAGAAGAAAGGTATTAACATTAACGAAAGTAAATATACCGAAAGTTAATTATAAAAAAAGAGCATTAAATAAGTATATGCACAATGCTGGCAAGTATCTACATATAAAAACAATCTGTACAACTCCCCACCCCACATGTTGTATGTGTGGACAGACAGGTTGCACTGCTGATCTAAGCATCACATTAAGACAACAGTAAAAGATAAAGATATAAATGTAACTCTTCAAATCTTATAAACTTATGGACAGATTAAAGATTAGAATTAAAAGAGCTTACAACTTAAAATACGGCCTAGTACCATGATTTCTGAAATTGACATATGTCGATGTCGATTCGAGCAATCTCAGTGGACAATTTAACCAATGAGAATTGCAATCGTCATATCTTGCGGGAATTTTGATACGACAAGTTTTGAGTGATATTTTTGACTTCATCCAATTTAAATCAACATACTGGATGCCAATTTTAGGACTTTTGGCACACTAGGCACACCATATACATTTTCTCTCGTTAGTCCATTCTTATTTAAATCGACATACTGGATGTCAATATCAGGACTACTGGCACACTAGGCGCACCATGTACAGTTTCTCTGGTAAGTCCATCCTTTGTCTGTTTCAGAAAACCACATAATATCAATGGATGGCTTAATAAGAAAATGATGATAAATTGCACAACTGTAGCAAGGTTTATAATGTATGAAAGCCCCCCTCCACACCATGACACAATGGTAACCAACAAACCCTATTAACTGACCAACCAACCCTAATCCTGTATAGCGATTACTTATTCATTAACATGTTTTGTGCAGAGCCCAACTGAATTGCTTCCCTCTACCATACTTCAATGTGTCAACTGCTGGCTTGGATTTCTAAAAATCAAAACTAAAATATTTTGTGGTTCCGATGCTTTATTTCATGCTGATTAATGTTGTATTAAGTGTTATGTCATTGCATATCATAAACTATTTGAGTTATCATGTTTACAAGCTCTTTCAGCAAAATCAAACTAAGCCCCACCCACTATGCATATTAATGAATTTCAGCATTTTTGTACCATGAACATGTACAAACTAGCTAAAATCATAATTCTACAAAATATTAAACAAAACAGACATGTGAATGTTAGAATATGAGCATATTAAGATATTTACATTTAGTCCTGCGCCTAATCATTTATATGTATGACATCACCATGAAAAACAATAGGGCATATCTACAAACCATGGGCTATCTGTGTACCACATATGGCATAAATACGGTGTATTCTTTTTGAGATATCACGTTTACAAGCTTGCTGTCACATACATACATACATACACACATACACACATACATACATACATACATACATACATACATACATACATACATACATACATACATACATACATACATACATACATACATACATACATACATACATACATACATACATACATACATACATACATACATACATACATACATACACATGCCCGCAAAGGTTCCTTATGCTATTAACATCGGAACCAATAAGAGTCAACTACTGGCTTGGATTTCTTGTCCGCATCTCTGAGCATTTGCAGTTGACTACTATTCTAAACCTTTGTTGGGTCAGACTATCTTTTGTTCGATTGTTTATCAATTCTGAAAAAGAACAAAAACATAACTTCCAGTAAAATGACAGTCATTTGGTAATTGTAAACAAACTGACATTCTTTCCAAAAGACGAGTGCTGCCACGACATGGCTCTAGCCTTTAATACTTATCGATTATCGTGGAGAAAAATATCACGATTTATTGGTATATCGCGATACTTTTTGAAAAGAAAACTGACTCACGACACATTGTTAATCTTTAATGTTATTTTATGATGAACGCAAGAAAAAATGATTTGCAGATCGAACAGACGACATCTCGTGTCTATTACATTCATCACGCATGTGTTTAGTAATTCAGCCAACGTGACCATAAATTATCGAAGCGAGAGTCTGAGAGGCATGTTTTGGGCAAATTTTTGAGAGGCATATTTTATGTCGTGGGAAAAAAATTATTGCGATAATGGACATGTCATGATGACAGCACTACTAAATGCTAATAGTAATTTTAACAACAGAAATAAATCAACATACATATATTTGCTATGGGATGCTGAGAAAAGCTGGCCAAAAGGAGATCACCATCAAGCTGCATAATGCCCATCAATGGTAAAAAAATGTCTGATAACAGATTTCTCCCCATGCCCCTGTCAAGAGTTCAAATATTAAACTCACTTCTAATTGTTGCTAGCTTCGCAGGGTTGAAAGTCTTGCAGCCATTTACTGATTTAGTTTTGATTGCCGTTGACCATGTGCCCAACCACTTCCTCTTTCAAAGATGCCGTTGAGAAGTTTTCGAGTTTTTTGAGAAGTTTACCTCTCGACTTTTTCCAATGGTTGACAACAAAATTACGCCCAGCTTCCGCTTTTAAAATGAAGCAGTCGTAGTCCCTACGGAGCCAAACCATGTGACTACTATTAGTGGGCTGTGTTATAGAAAAAACAAAAAACATGTAAGTATTGCCAGCTGGTACTTCATCTACAGTACCTTCAGCGACGTATTTCAGACAAATAACATGAAAGATTCGCACCCTTACATTAGCAATGTTCGGTTTTTCCACGTGTTACAAAATCGAACATCTCAAGGCCAACAAAAATTTACGCATCACTGCCCACACACTCCATACATACAATGTACGATTATACATACACTGTACGTACGGAGTTTATTTTGGAAATGGTTTAAGCGGACACAGTGTGTACACTATTCAAGAAATATTTAGTGAGGGTGCTGCGAGTAGCAATGTTATAGATGTCGGGGCAAAATATTGGCATGAAAGAATGGGAGCAAAAAGTGTCTTTGCAAATTCCCTGAATATCAAGCTCTCGATGTGTCTTTTAAGTTCGAAGAATTATTTATAATATCTTGATCTTACCTTGTGAGCTAAACAAAGAAGTTTGGACCTGCCTCTTTTCTTGCTGAGCGAACTTCCCTTTTCCTCATTTGGATATCTTCTTTCCATTAACTCTGCAATATAAACAATTGTCTCATAGAAAATTTAAATTAATTTAAAAAAAACCCATTTCTTTCATGATTTTACCAGTTAAGAAATTTCAAATAAAACTTACTATATTTTCAATGATTAAACACTTTGGATTTTGATATTTTTAAAATTCTTTCTTCATGTATTTTCTATTCAATTCTTTTTATGCTTCACCAGTACATTTCTGACAACAGGAACAATTAATTTGTTCATGAAGAAAATTAAAATTTAATTTCTTAGCTGCACGAGCTTCTCGGGGCCCACTATGCTCCTAGTTTTTTAGGAAACAATAAATGGAAAGTTTTTGATATATCAGCTGACTCTAACGCAATAGCTACGAGGGTTGGAAAAACCACTGCAAACATCTTAGCACCCCCACACCATCCCAACAAGTATGATCCCATTACATAAATTTATGTCTACATAAAATAATAAATACTCTCGTTTTGATTTTCAAGTTCAAAAGCGTCCAATTAGGCCTAAATATACATGCACAGATCAATGATAAATTCAAGTAGTGTACTATGAAAGTATGATCGCGATCCAGCCTGGTTTCCAGCCTTTTTTCAGCAAATAAATCAGATCATGTGTTGCGCGCAGGTACCGGGACCATCATTCACAACGCTTCTAACGCGTGCGTAAATACGTACGTCTGTACCGTACGGACATCCCATGCACGGCCGATGCATAGTACGCGCCTAACGTTAGGGTGCGCCTAGGCGCGGCCTACACATCATGGCCAAACAATTGGAGGCTAAAACGATCTTGGAATTAAGCTAACTATTTGTTGCCCAAGAAGGTATGCATATGAATCATGTATTTTACTTACTGTAGTTTTAAAATTTAAGAGGAATTGTGGAACAGTTTGTTTCTAAAGCTGATAAAAGAATATTCTTCACGGATATAGTTGTCATTTAATTTTTGCTCTAGCCTAACATGTTTGCGTTATTGTAGCTCAGTGTGATAACACTAGGCTTTACATTGTATTACAAACGATCTCTACACTTTCTTTGGGCTACTAACCTATTCGTTTAACTGCTTTTCTTGTTTGAGTGATCATTAGGTCACTATTGAGGCAAGAATGTTATAATGTTGAACATAATGTATGGTATGTTAGATAATGTATGGTGAAAGACTGGTCCACCACACGTTCAGTTTTCTTGCCTAAGCTAATGCCAGACTAGGCCTAGCCTATATGCTAAACTTACATTAACAGTTAGTCTAACAATATAGTATTGACAGAATCATAATGCAGTATGTTGTAGTGTATCCCTTTACATCATTCCATGTAGAAATGGGGTACATCCATGAAATTTGACAGAGAGGTTGAGGACCAACTTACCTTCGAAGTGAGCGAGAACGGAATGTTGTGTGTGCATGCTCATTAGCTAATTTGCATAATAAAGCCAAATGTATTATTTTCAATTTCCCGTAGACTTTCATGCATCTTTTACGATAAGAAAAGAAGTTTCGGGGTCATTAATGCATTAGGTAATTTGCATATCAATGAATTTTAACGGAAAGGTTTAGCTTATAAGTCATAATTTGAGATATGAATGAAGTACATCCACGATACTTGGCATAGAGGTGAAGAACTAAGCTACACTTGAAATTAACATGAAAAGGGTGTGTGTGTGCATACCAATTAGCTAATTTGCATAATAAAGACAAATGTATTATTTTCAATTTCTCGTGGACTGTTTCATGCATGATCATGAAAAGTGGGTTGATCGTTGAATATCAAATGCTCTATCTTTACGATAAGTTTCGGGGTTATTAATGCATACTAGTTAGGTGATTTGCATATATCAATGGGTTTTAAAGAAAATGTTTAACTTTAAATCATAACTTGAGATAAGAATGAAGTACATTCACAATACTTGGCATAGAGGTGAAGATGTAAGGTACATTTGAAATGAGCATAAAAGGGGGTGTTGTGTGGGCATACCAATTAGCTAATTTGCTTAATAAAGACAAATGTATTATTTTCAATTTCACATAAGACTAATTCATGTATGATCATAAAAAGTGGGTTAATAGTTGAATATGATATGTTCTATCTTTAATCTTTACGATAACTATCGGGATCATTAATGCAAAATAATTAGGTGATTTCCATATCAATGGAATTTAGGAGAGAAAACAAATAACTTTCAAATCATAACTTAATAAACAAACATAATTTTAGTGCAGGAAATTCCCTTCCGAGTGTAGTTGCCAAGTTATTATTAATGCTTAGGTTTTTCATTTAAGGAATTTAAAGGAGTTGTTTCTTAAATCATAGGATTTCAGGGATTTTTTTTCAAATCTTATACCATGCCTGTTGAAGTTTTAGCAAATTCTTTACTTAATTTTAAAGTTACTTTCTTTCTAAAATCTTAAAATCAAGAAGGATATATTTTAGTCTTACATTGCCATAAACTAGGCTAAATATCATTGTTAAAGGCTATGATTATACTTTTAATTTGCATTTTTTTGCAGGAATACCAAATATTGCTTCGTGAAAAAGGGGGTATCATTTCCAATTTACAAAAATCATAACCATGTGTTGTTTTACAATGACTCAGTCCCCAGTGACAATATGTCTAAATTAAATTCCATTGCTTTCCGTAATATAGAACATATCTATCACTTTATTCAGGATTGGACAAATACAAAAAGTCACTCGCCAAACTTTGCAAGGCCCAATTAAGTGTGGTGAGTACCACAGTATATTATAATATTTCTACTCGCCAGAATTACTTTCTGTAATGTATACTGAAAAATTCAACAAAGTTACATCTGCCAATTTGCAGACTAATTTCAGATCTGACTTCATATGTTTTTTACTTCTAGCTATCAAACTTGTTTAAGATTTGAATTACAGATAAGAGTTAGATCTGCACATTTGCAGACTTCAGATCTAGCTGTAGTCTGCATTTGGCAGATGTCTCATAAGTCTGCAATTTAATCAGATGTTGGTCACTATTTTAGTCTGCATATTTTGCAGATCTGCTTTATCATCTGAATTTGATCTGCAAGGAGGTCTGATATACATTTGCACACATCTGCAGAAAAGTGCCAGACTATTCATTAGTCTGACAGACTTGTTTCAGTTAACTTTCTGATTAATTTCAGACTAAATTTTCCAGTAGGGAGCAACCTTGCATGTAAAATTCAAATTTAGTTTGCTTACACAATGCTTGCATGGAAAATAGCTCAAATTCAGCTGACTTACACAATGCTTACATGTGAAATACTCAGATTTAGGTTGCTTACATATTGCTTGCATGGAAAATAGCTTAAATTCAGCTGACTTACACAATGCTTACATATGAAATACTCAAATTCGGCTGGCTTACACAATGCTTACATGTATAATACTTAGATTCAGGTTGCTTACACAAAGCTTACATGGATAATAGCTCAAATTCAGCTGGCTTACACAATGCTTACATTTGAAATACTCAAATTCAGGTTGCTTACATACTGCTTGCGTGGAAAATAGCTCAAATTAAGCTGGCTTACACAATGTTTGCATATACAATAGCTTAAATTCAGCTGACTTACACGATGCTTGCTTGTGAAATATTCAAATTCAGGCTGCTTACACAATGCTTGCATGGAAACTAGTTCAAATACAGCTGACCTACATAATGCTAACATGTGAAATACTCAAATTCGGCTGGCTTACATAATGCTTGCGTATGAAATACTCCAATTTATGTTGCTTACATAATGCTTGCATGAAAAAAGCTCAAATTCAGGTGGCTTACACAATGCTTACATCTAGAATGCTCAATTTCTGGTTGCATACATAATGCTTGCATATGAAATAGCTCAAATTATAGTTGCTTACATAATGCTTGCATTTAAAATAGCTCAAATTCAGTTTGATTGCATAATGCTTGCACGATGCTTGCATCCATTTAAAAAAACTTAAGTTCAGAAAAAATACGCCTACAAGATGCTTACATGATGCTTACGCAATGCTTACATTTCAATTTGCTATGGTATTCTAGAGCGGAGGTGGCCTGAGCGTTTTTTGGTAATCAACTACTTGATATTTGTATTTCAAATTCTAAAAAGAAAAGATCGTGTACGATATGAAGTTTGGACATGCCTCTACATAGCATTCGTTCCTCTTTTCGGCTGGTTCGTCTACAAATAGCTCAGCTCGTGCTAAGAATTTAAATTTGACTGGCAGATATATGAATGGTTCAACTTTAGAATCTACTTTACTTGTCTACTAAACACCTAGATCTGCAATAGTGTTCAAAACTATCACACTTCTTGTTCGAAACCCCATAAAATTATTTGAGTGATGATCAAAAGGTCTATTTGCTTACGATGCAATACTGATTTCAATTTGAATCGAATTATCTCGGGATTGGTTAATTGTCGATAAAAATCATCTTATAAGGTTACATACTCAATTTTTTCTCGAAATTTTGATGTCCAGCAAAACTAAAATGCATTAAATCTATGATGCAGATGAATTGTTTACTTGACGTTGAAAGGAAAGAAGTATAAAAGAAATCGAAATGTTGAAGTCTGAACTATCAAAACATCAAGTACTTGGCATGCTGGGATGCAGATGAAGAGGTTGGAAATCGAAAGTGTGTTTTGATCACAAAGTACATGTGTAGTGGAAACTTAAGAAAGTAAGTTATGGGTCAAAAGTTAAACATGATATGTACACAAGCTGGAAAGGTCTGTGGACACCTATTCTTTAACCAAATAAAAAAGAGAATTGACTTCTGAGTAGATTCTGTCGCGCAGCTAAAGGATTGTAATATACACGAACTCCGTATGGTGTTCGGAAAAGGTAGTCTAATACACATCAAACTTTATGAACTTTGAGATATCCCAGGTTATTGGTTGGTTGGTTGGTTGCTACGACTTATCACGAACGACGGCTTAAGACGTTCGTGACGAAACACAACTCTTTCCGTCCTGCTGTTTGTATGTATAGTGGTAGCTACAGAAGCGAAAGCCTCCGGCAAAACCCATGCTTTACATTGGTAAAAACGGTATACATTGGACAAAGAATTACTTAATTCTTTGCCCTTAAAATATTTCGAGATATAAGGGACCCGAATGTTAGTTTTTCCCGGGCCTCGTTATTCTCTCAGCGACCCTGGTACGCCTAATAATGATGCCTTTTCAATGTGAAAAAATAAAACTGATTTTCGGATTGAAAGTATGTGTGTGTGTGTGAAAGGGGGAGGGGGAGGGGGAGGGGGAAAAAATATATCCCAATTTTTATATAAAAAAACTCAAAACAGTGACTTCTCCCCTGTGGCTACGCCACAATTGAAGGGGGAGAAGTCAACAGTGGTGTGGAATCTGGCGTCGATACAAAATGTACCACAAAAAGATATACATTCTGTCGAAAAATGGGTGTAGAGGTGTGTGTGTGTGTGTGTGGGGGGGGAAGGGGGTGATCTTTTCATTTCTCCATTGAATCCCACCTATGATCAGCAGGTAGGCCCTTATTATTTATCTTCATAAATCATAATATTTGAAGCAAAAAACAACTTCACACTCGAAGAAAATTGTATCAATTTTTAATTCATAATGCTTTCTAAAAATTGAAAATTAAAAAGGCGTTGTATGTCTTAATGAATATCGAAGTTTGTATGGGAAGCTGTCTTCGCCATATGGACCACATGACTGTTTTTTTTTTTTTTTTGCTGATACAAAATAATGTTACGACATAATGGTTTAGTCAAAAAATATGATAAAGTTTTTGTCATGATTATATGTCCATGATATATGCCGATGGTGTCACCTAAACATATTTTTGGAAGGCAAGACTTTCCTGAATTAAAACTTCTGAAGAAGGACGAGTGATCCAGCCATTTTCAGCATAGCTTAGTACAGCTGTGCGGTGTACTGTAATATCATGGTTCGGGCGCTTGCGGAGTAATTTTCACAAAAAAATATCTACAGTCAAGACGCTAACTTGGGTGGAAGATCCTCGCTAACACTATGGTAAAGTGGCCATTATTGTGTGATTTACTGTGAATTTTCATGGTGAGATCCGTTTTCTGATTGAATATGAACTAAAACACGACATGATATAAAAGATAGAAAGACACATTTTTAAAACTTTATTTTCCCGATTCGGCACGAGTAGGCCTGCTAGAGGTCACGCCTTGATTGAGAATTGTACAGCTTCAGTAGGCCTATACAAAAAAGTATGGCCGCCAATGATTTATATTAGTGTTACTTTCCCCTTCCCTCCACATCAAATACAGTTTGTGTGTAGAGGCTTTCCCGCCCCAAAACTTTTCATTACAGTACATTATTTTCGTTAAATCGGTGATTATGATTCGAAACCTCCCCACACCCCGCGGGCGGGATCACCGCCTATGGTGCAAAGACATCGGAATGTCTCTGCATATCATTTCTAGTACACACTTATGACAGTATGAAGACTGTTTTATCTTCAAGTGCTGGCAGTTTTTTTTTTTAAATTTCATTGTACAGTTGTAAGCTCATATCTCAAGGAGGAAGGCCGGGTGGGTTTTTAGAATATTGATGTTTTCCTGGAAGGTGCATTCCAAAGTTGAACGGTCATGTTTAGGACCTGAGAGAAAACCTAAGTTGTGTTACTTGTGTACTTTATAATAAGTAGGCTTATACAGACAAGTGTTCTTGTATATACACCGTAACTCCTTGGCATATTGTATTGCTCTAGTTTATGGAGCTTTGGCTTTGTGGGAGGGAAGGGGGAGGGGGGGGGGAACCGCTCTGTGAAGTTTGTATTAGGCGTAACAAAACATAAATTTCACGGCACGTGTCTATTTAACATACCATAAAAGGCAAGATTGGTCTAAATTTTACGGATAAATTGGAAATTTGTAACTTCGGTCCGGGTTACGGGTCGCCATACGCAGGAAACTGCCATGGGATATGATATGATAATAATTTTGAATCATGTTATTCATGACGTATCTCATGACGTAATATGTTGTTATACTGTCGTCAGCCAATTGGAATAATAATTTGGAAATGAAGTTTAGAGTGATGGCATTATTTTTAAATATTATCGTTTATAAAATGTTAAAAGGCTAGTTTGAGGGAAACAAAAAGTAGGTATATTTTTTGTATTACTGTAACTGGTAATGCATTCTTCTTGTTTGTTTGAATGTAATAACAATTTGCAATGAAGGAGGGTACTTTACATTTTATAAACATTAATGTGTAAATGTTATAAATTTGGTAATGATTACAAAATGTGTGTTTTCACCATATGTTGTGGTGGAATTGACCTTGCCCTCGCAAAAAACATCTGATCGACCAAGATACGATGGCACCACCCTTTGGAATATAAAAAGGCTGATAACTTTTGTGAGATGCATAATTTTTCAGACTTCACTATAAAGTGATTTATTGCTAATAGTTCCCTTTTTTGCACTGGATGTTGCAGAAATATTTGCTTTTATCTTCTTGTTTGTTGAATGCACTAAGAAAGAGGCTTCTTATTATTTTTTTAAGCATGAATGTGTAAATGTTCGAAATTTTGTTGTGGTAACAAAATGGGTTTTTTTCTCACCAGCTGTTGTGGTTGAATTGACCTTCGCCCTCGCGTAATGTCAGTAATCGACCGAGACATGACATGATGACACCACCCATTGACACACACATTATAATTTATACAAAAAGGCTTGTAACTTCTTGTTAGAAGCATAATTTTCAGACATCGCTATAAAGTAAAAATCAGGAAACTCTTTTATTTTATATATGTGTGTATTGATTAAAAAAAATATTTGCTCGCAGAAAAGTCCAGAATTTAACATTACACATTGTGATGCGAAATATCACTGTTAGACTTCCCTGAATTCATGCTATGGCAGCACTCCCACCAAAGAGAATTAATACTCATTACATAACTTGCTGAAGAGGATTACAATAAGAAAACCCGTTTCAACGGCTAAAACAACCACCAACACCCCTTCCATATGCCACATCCAAATATCGTTGAGCTTCAACATCATTATTGTTCTGGGTTTTCATTTCGAAAATTTGCTTCTTTTCTGGAAAATTTTCTTCTATTTTCAGAAATTTCTTTCATTTTCAGGTAGGCTTACTATTTTTCAATTTTCAGAAAAATGTCTTTAATTATCGAAAAATTTTGCTCATTTTTGTAAAATTTTGTTCATTTTCGGATAATTTTGCTCACTTTCGGGAATTTCTTGGCCAATTTTGGAGTAATTCTTTCATTTCCGGACAAATTTCTTCGATTATACGAAAATTTTCTTCCATTTTCTGGAAAATCTCCGTTATATGTGATGGCTGTCTTAAAGGATTCAGGGGTCAAGTAAATCCATCTTATATTAAAGAGGACTTCAAAAGAAAGTTTAAAGAACGTTTTAATTATATTTTGTGATAATGATTGCCACTTGGAAGTGTATTTGTGGGATGCTATTTGGCCTAGATGCTTATATTGATTAGTTGTGATTCATTAATTGCGATAATTGATCATTTGCTCAGAATTTTCAATATGCCATACAGTAATTAAAATCATGTTTGTTGCAAGGATGTAAAATCTAATAAATTTCAAAGCAGCAATTTTCAAAAAGAAGTATTTTACTTGTTCGCCAGATGGGTAATTGTCAACATTGGTCCTGGCTCCCTAATCTTTGAACCCATAGGAGGAATTTGCCTACCGTAAGTGTGGGAAAGTCGAAAGTGACAAGCAAAAACTTTCAACTGACAAGAGTATCCATTTGTTAAATAAAAAGTGCCCCTCAATTACTGTAAAAAAATCGAACATGAACTTGATTGTCTGCTCTCTCCGCTTCCCCGAGTTCCATCCGACTCCTCTGGCGCTTTGGGTCCCATAACAAAAATATATTGCAGTGTCATTGTTTAGGGCTAGACCCAAATCGACTTTGCCCAGCGCCTGTAAGGTTTACCCACCCTTCTGGGCATAAATCAAACTTGTATTCTTTTCTAACAACCTAAGCCTACTCAATGTAACTCCCTCCAACAAAAAGAGTCTTATACCCACCCCCAAAACATATATTGAGCTACTACATCACTTATGTTCTAGCATCACAACGATTTTAAAGCGCCCTCTTTAATTTCCTCCAAAAATAAACATCAAACATTTATCTGTTTCCTAATAACCCCAGCCTACTCGAATTAACAACCCACCAACAAAAAAACAGGCTTGTAACCATCAACAATATTGATTGTCTAGCTTAAACTATGCATATCTTCAGAAAAATGGATCAGCTATAATTATTGTAAAGCGGGAGAAGGTACGACGAGCAGATGTTATCATCCGAAAGTGCATTTTCATATCATCTCCATGCATGTGATTTACGACACTCTCGAATTGACATGGGGTTGTTGCTGAAGGGCTTTTTATAAAGAGGATTGCGTCAGGGCCTTTTCTGATACACAAGCAAAGTGGCCCCCAGTTGAGCCCCCTCCCTCTCTTCCTTCCTCCCTCCCCCACTAAGATTTTTTTTTTTTTTTAAGGCAATGGATTGCGAGGCCGCGAGCAAGCCCACATTTAGAAATCCTGTATCAGAAAGAATTTAAACTTGGGGGCCCAGTATTGGACAAATCCTGAAAAGTAAACAAATAAGGGTCATCAGGTTTTATTTCTCACTTTTATATCGTTTTGCCGCGTTCTCGCTAAATTTTTCCAGTTTTATATCGTTTTTGATTGGTTCTCAGGCCACTTTTTGCCCCACATATCATATGTTTTAGCGGACATCATTTATTTTACCAAAAATTATGCACTGGACCCTGTGACAACTTTCTCCCCTTTCCCTACTGGTGAATATATAATATTACATATCAACTTCATATCCACCAGAAACAAGCTATTGAGAGATTAGTGCACATCTGGTACATAGGCCTGCTCTGTCAGCGATTATACGAGAGTGTTATATTTAACACCACCACCACCAAACCATGGTAGTGTTCCTTCTTCCATGAAAGTCCACGGAAGCACAACGCCGCTATCCTGTCGCATTGGCAGGTTTGGCTATCACAACTACTCTGCCACCAGCTAGCTATACAATGAAAGATAGAAAATAAAAGTACAATGATTAGGGAGTGGTTCTTAGATCCCTTTTGCAATTAATGACATAGCCTAAACGGCGCCGTCATGCGTATTTTTAGCATAACTGGGCGATCATTTGGTCAACAAGTGGAGAATTTTGGTCGCCCATAGCAAAATTCTGAGACAGTTGACGACCAAGTGTTTGACCTTACAATTATAAGAAATGGTGTCATGATTTCTAAAGGTGCCAGAGTGACAATTTGTAATTTCTACATGAGCATTGTGCCAAGTCTATATTTTAATATATCTTTTTCAAGCTTAATAGATGCAGCAATTCCAAAGTTCCTTCGAGCCGCACATCGTCATGTGACCTATGCATTATTGCGGTCGCCCAGTGAAATTGTCTGAAATAATGCACATATCACGAGGACAGTAGTGTTTTAAGAAAGGATGGGAGGAGGGGGCTACCCCACTGCCGATGATATCTCGTATGCTGAACAATAACTTAATTGCCCTTTCTAGCTACCCTGACTGCCTGAGATTGAATGGTCGTCGACTTTAGAGGGGAGAGTATTTTTCTACATGACCACGACTTGACGCACAAACACGCAAACACGAAATCTTCCCCCATGAAAATAATCCTCAAAATTTTCTCCAAAATGTACAGATAAAATTTCCTCAAAATGTTTCCTACAGCGTCGAGAAATTTTCCCACTGCTTGCATGTTTTTGCGCCTGCGTCATGTAAAAAAAAACTTTTACTTAGTTATTTAAAGGATAAACAGAATTAATGATATCATTAAATCTTGAGAGAATTAATGGTAATAAAAATTGAATTAATTATATCAAACATTGAATTAATGAAATCAAGAATTCAATTATTGATATCATAAAATGAATTAATGATATCAATAATTCAATTGATGATATCATTTATTGGACTTAATGATTTCATTCAATCATGGAAATGATGATGTCATTAATTCGATTTAATGACATCAATAAATCAAATTAATGATATCATTAATTGAATTTTTGATACCATTAATTCATTTTATGATATCAAAAATCAAATTCTTGTTATCATCAATTCACTTTTTGGGGCGCAATTAATGGTCGTCGAATGTGTGATGGCGATTATGATTCGAAATATTAGATCGTTTCGATCCCGTCGTCGATATCGCACCGTGGCCAACATCGTTTCCAGCCGTTTTCAAGCCGTTTTACTTTTTATTCAGTATGTAATGATATCATTAAATACTGCAAGTCGTTTAATTTTTTTTCAGTATTTAATTATATAATTAATAAACTATGATACACTTAAATAATTCATGATATCATATTTAATGATATCATAAATTATTTAATAATATCATTAAATACTAAATAAAAAGTAAAACTATGGCAAGGCGTTCTACTTTTAATACAGTATTTATTTCATTCGATTTAGTGATATCACTAATTGACTCAATGATATCAGTAATTCATTTAGTGATATTAATAATTCTTTTAGTGATATTAATATTTCTTTTAATGATATGAAGATTTAAATTAATGATATCAAGAATTGAATTAATGATTTCAGCAATTGAATTAATGATATCAAGAATTCGAATTAGTGATATCAATAATTTAGTTAGTGATATCAATAATTCATTTAGTGACATCAATGATTTAAATAGTGATATCAAAAGTTCAATTAGTGATATCAATAATTCAATTAGTGATATCAAGATTTGATCAATTTATGCTTGCAAAAAATACAAGTTTTAAATGATATCATACATTAAATTAAAAATTCATCTAATGATATCAAGAATTGAATTATTGATATCGTTAATTTAATTCGTGATATCTTAATCAGACTTGGCAAACGAGATATCATTAAAGGAAATGCAGATATCAGTAATTGCTTAATGATATCATGAATTCTAATTTATGATATCACGAATCATTTAATGATATCATAAATTATTTAATGATATCACTAAATATTTCACGATATAACTAAAATAATTCGTGATATCATTAATTCAAATTTAATTTAATGATATCATAAATTATATAATAATATCATATATTATTTAATGGTATCATAAATTATTTAATGACATCATAACTTATTTAATGATATTATAAATTGCTTAATGATATCATATATTATTTAATGATATCATATATTATTCAATGATATCATAAATTATTTAATGATATCATAACTTATTTAATGATATTATAAATTACTTAATGATATCTTAAATTACTTAATGATATCATAAATTACTTAATGATATCATATATTATTTAATGATATCATAAATTGCTTAAAGATATCATATATTATTTAATGATATCATATATTATTTAATGATATCTTAAATTACTTAATGATATCATAAATTAAATGATATCATATATTATTTAATGATATCATAAATTATTTAATGATATCATAAATTACTTAATGTTATCATATATTATTTAATGATATCATAAATTATTTAATGATATCATGAATTACTTAATGTTGTCATATATTATTTAATGATATCATAAATTATTTAATGATATTATAAGTTATTTAATGATATCATTAAATACTGAAATGAAAATTAAAAAGGCTGCCAACGGCGGGATATCTTGGCAATTCCCTCCCTTTCATCTGACGTCACTTCACTTTGAAAACAAGTAAGCACCTTCAGCTTCGTTTCCGGAAATAAAAAATAAAACAAAAAAATATATAAAAAAACATTGAATTTACGTGTACAAAATGTATTTATATTTCCTGAAAAAAATAAAAAATAAAATAAAATCAGAACATCGCTGATGTAAGGGCGCCAATATTTCATTTGAGGGTTTATATTATACCTGGGGCCTAAAGTATATTTGAAAACGAGTGATATATGGTGCCTAAAGATATATTTGAAAAAAACGAGTGATATGGTGATGAAAACCTAAAGATGAAAACGAGTGATAAGATGACGAGGATATGCAAAGATGAAAACGAGTGATATGACGGTGCACGACAGGTTTAATATATTGGATATAACACGTCATTTCGCTTTTTCTAAAATTTGGCTTTTATGAGACTTGTTTGACCACAACAATAAAAAAAGTATTTTTTTGATATTGCATTTGATAATTTGGCTACTTCGCAGGGGCGTATAGCCATAGGGGCAGGGGGCTTGCGCCCTTTCAGAGGTTTTGCCCCTGTTGCCCAAAATGAAATAACATAATATAGTGTAATTGTACACCATTAATCAAATAACATAATATAGTGTAACTGTACACCATTAATCTTGCCCCCGCAAATGTAATCCTGCCCTACTCTTGCAAACTCTTAGCAAAAAAAATCTCTCAATTTTCGAACGAGAGATTCTTTAACGATATATATTTTGTTTAATTCATACAAATTGAATAACTAATAACACTCAAAATACTCCAAATCGTAGCTTCTGGGACTTCGCCCCGTAGTCCCATCAATTTTTTCGCGACATATGACGTCATAAGTGCCATAATATTAAAGGAAAGGTAGCGTCTCATAAATAAATTCAGAAGTGAACGCCGCCGTACTAGCAACGTCACTTCCGGTTTCAATTGTCCTTATTGATTGGGAGAAATCTGTGACGTTATTGATAGGAAATGCAGTCCCCTATGTTTGGTCCTGCGGATGTGTGATCGACAACGTAACAGATTTCTCGCGATCATAACAGGAAATTGATAACCGGACGTGACGTTAACAGCACGGCGGCGCTCGCTTCTGAATGTATTTATGGGACGATACCGTCCATTTAAGCATTACCTCACACTCTCTTCCCCATTTACAGTGATGGAACTATAATAGGAAACGCACCTCTTGAACTTGAATACATGCTAAAATATCGTTATTACGGTGAATTCTTTAAAGTACAGTTTTCCATCCTTTGTTTATTGTACCTTTAATAAGTTTCTCTCAAGGAACATATCGCGTGTTGACAGTTTCCTATTCAGTGATAAAACAAGTATGCTACGCGTTTGACTGCCCAATGAAGAATACCCATTACAAAACCATAGTTACATAGCTAAAGTAACAACATAATCTGATAGATCAATAATTTCTCCCGCAAAAAAACAAAACAATCGCTCTCAACTGTTAACAATGAGCTCTCAACACCGATGTTATTAATTATAATTGATCAGGACCATAATTCTCCTCCACAGAGTAAGGTTTGGGAGTGGTGAAGGGTGTGGAGGGGGTGGTGGTAAACTTGGGGCCACATCCACAGTTCTTCAAAAACCTATTTTTGTAAATCTACTGATATAGGGGTAATATCCCCTTTTGTTCCCCAGAAATAACGACCCTGTTATTAGTGCTTTGTATACTAACTTGAACAATAAATGCCGCCCGATCCGCACGAGCCGCTCTTCGACCAGCTGTAACTATTGATATGCGGCTTAATGTACCAGCAGACGCTGTCCGAAAGTCTCTTATAGCAGGCATCGTGCGCTACACAGCATCTATAGAAACAACACAATAGCAAAAGGAATGAATAGGCGAGTCAATAAACTACCATCAATTGTAACAAAAGGTCTGTCGACGGTTTTGGAGCCTATTGGATGTTGTGAGTGGCAGAAAGAAAGGTCTTTCAAGATCTGTTACCCGGAAGTGGGTTAAAACTGGGTCACATCCAAGATGGCCGCCACAGACCCTGAAAATCGGCGGCTGCAGCTTCCTTATTAATTGTAATAGAACAATGATTTTCGGTTCTTCTCTATGGTTTTAAGGGTCAAGCAACTCATTTCTGTAGAAAGAAGTATAACCTGACTCCCAGAAGTGGGTTAAAACTGGGTCAAATCCAAAATGGCTGCCGCAGACGCTAGCCAGAATAGGGTAAATGGCTGTAACTTCCTAAGTATTTCTGATAGAAGAATGGGCTTTGGTTCTACTCCATGGTTTTAAGGGTCAAGCAACTCATTGCTGCAAAAAGAATTGTGACACGATCCCCAGAAGTGGGTTAAAATTGGGTCAAATTCAAGATGGCTGCCCTGATGATAGGTTAAACTTGACGGCTGTACCAACAGACCCCCAACAAATTCTAACAAAAGGTCTGTCAACGGTTTTAAGGTCTATTGGGTGTTGTGTGAGAAAAAAAGGTCTATTAAAATCTGACACCCGGAAGTTGGTTAAAACTGGGTCAAATTCAACGTGGCTGCCGCGAACGCTGGCCCCGGACCCTGAAGTTAGGGCAAACGGCTGTAACTTCCCTAATGTTTGTGATAGAACAATATGTTTTGTTCTACTCCATGGCTTTAAGGGTCAAGCAACTCATTATTGCAGAAAGAATTATGACCGGGCCCGAAAGTGGGTTACAACTATATCAAATCCAAGATAACTGCCACGACCCGGGACCCTGAAAATATGGTAAACGGCTGTAACTTACTTAATATTTGGGATGTAAAAATCATTTTTCTTTCTACTACATTGTTTTAAGGGTAACAAAAATTCATTGCTTCCAATAGATCTCTGACCGTGACCATTCAAACCTTGAATCAAAGATGGCGAATAATATATGGCTGCCAGCAATAAAAAATGAAGGCACCAGTACAGTGCCAATAACTACCTTTAAATTTGACAAGACACAGTGTTTGCTTCCAAATGATTGCCATTATTTACCATGAAGATGTTGACGAGAGATGATTGCAACAACAGTTTCTTTAAGAGTAAACTTTATTTACATGGCTCAAATCTATGAATGCCAAGAGTAGACTGAAATATTTAATGGAAAATCTGATGCATAGTAAGTGTAACCACACACACTTGTCAAACAGTCCGGTAGCATGCCTATTATTGGGAATATAAATGTTTCTAAAAATGGGATCATTTTGCTACATAGAAGCCGCTATTATTCCCCATGATCCTTTGCCCTCCTAATGTTAAAGGAGCACTAGACCAAAAGTGAGGGCGCTCGTTTTTGCTAATTTCACAGATATATTATCCACAAAAGATCGATAAACTCCATGTTTTTATAGCCCACAAACGAAGGGAGGGCAAATTTGACTTAAATATTCATAATAATCAGAAAATTTGTATACCGTTGCATGCTAAATAAACATTTTATTGGAGGGGGGACCACCTCAAAATACGATCTCACTTTTCGGTCTAGTGGCCCTTTAAAGCTTTATGCAATGTTACATATTTCAAATTTGAAATACGTCTGCAGAAAAATATCTTTGCTAGGGGAACTTAAAACTCATGAAAATACCTTCATTACTGCCATGCTTACAACTTTTCTACTCCCATTTGATATGTTCGCCACGCCGTTTTTAAAATATTAGAAAATAAAATAGACAATAGAGCTAGGCTTTTAGGCGCAAAACGGCTATTTTGAAAATTTAAATGTTTTTTAACACAATGAGTTTTAATATTTTAAGTACATAAATTAGAAACTATGACATTTTATGGCAACATCTGAACAATATGGCTGCATGACTTCAATATTCTCGTGTGTTATAAATGTTCCTATTAATAGGCATGCTTCTGGACTGTCAAATAACATCATCAACCTAATTACACATGTTACTGTTGGGCAAAACAGATGTGCTTAATGTCCTTTAGGTGTTTCTAAATAATATAGAACAGTTGGATTTGTTAACCATGCTTTTGTTGTTTTCATGGTCTCTCGTATTGTGGCCATGTTTTCCAGGCCGAGGGGCCCTTTAGTTTTCTTTTCTGTTATTGGGGCGTTACCATTTAAACGAAGGTGACAGCAGCCAAACTTTCTTCTTGAACCGGTTCGGTCAGATCTAGGGAACATTTCACAGACTGTTGCAGACTCTCTGATGGAACCCCGCCTTCACCTGTTCAGACTTGAATTGGTGGTCATCTTGCGTGCCCAGAGTTACATAGTTTGTGATTTCCATATTCAATTCGTTATCTGCTCTGATTTAAGACCAGCTTTGCAGGCGCTGCACAGCCAAAATTCAGTGGAACATGACCCAGCCGTGCATATGATTTTGAATGGGCTGAACACCTGCATGAGCAGCAGCATGGTGTTATCTTCTGCTGAGTTACGGGCCGCATGGGTGTTCAGGACAGTGGGGGATGATGATGATGCTAAAAAAGCTTTGGACCTTTATCCAAAACCTTTCTCCCTGCCCTACGCAGGTGACACAAGGATATGAATAGGGTGGGTCTGGCAGGATACAAACGTTTCTCTATTAACCCCAAGGTTGTCCACAGCAGTGGTCTAAAAGGGCTCCCATGGAAGGAGGAGTTAACATCAGCTGTTCGATGCTATTTGGACACACCTAATGAACATCCGACACATCTGTTTTGCTCAAATGTTACATGTCTAAAAGGGTTAAAAATGTCTTTTGACAAGTTTGTGTTAAGATTTTATTCACTTATTATGTATCAGGCTTGGCATGCATCATTATGAAACATGCAAATATTAAGTTTCTAACTAAAATTGTTCAGAGTTATTGCAATTATCTCTCGTCAACATATTGGTCAGTTGGTGGCTATCCTGCTTATTGTAAATAATGAAAGAAATATGTTAACATTGCTTTTCTTGGCTCCTGAAACTATTCATAAGAAGCAAATACTGTGGCCTAATCATCTACCTATGTCAAATAGTATGGGAGTTTTTGGAACCATACTGATGCCTTCACATTTTTGAAGTTGCTGGCAGCAATATTGACCGACATCTTTGATTTAACTGTTTACAGTTTGAATCGTTAGGTCATAATTGTATTGGTAGCAATGAATTGTAAACCACTGAGTAGAGAAAAATGTATTGTTCTTTCCCAAATATTAAGGATCTTACAGTCGTTTACCCGAGTTTTATGGTCGGCGACGTCCATCTTGTATGTGACCCAGTTTTAATCCACTTTCGGTTCAGGTCAGAAGTCTATTGGTAGCAATGAGTTGCTTGACCCTTAATCTCACTGAGTAGAAACAAAAGTTATTGTTCTATCCCCAGAACTAAGGAAGTTACAGTCGTTTGCCCTATTTTCAGGGTGCGGTGGTAGCAGCCATCTTGGATTTAACCAAGTTTTATCTCACTTCCGGAGGTCAGATCATAATTATTTTTACAGCAATGATTTGCCTAACCCTTAAAACTATAAAATAGAATCGAAAATCATTGTTCTATCTCAAATACTAGGGAAGTAAGAACCCTTTACCTGTTTTTCAGGGTCGGCGGCGGTCATCTTGGATGTGAAACAGTTTTAACCCACTTTCGGGGGTCAGAAATTGATATAACTTTTTTCTGTCACTCAGACCATCCAGTTGAAAACCAATGAAAAACCTTTTGTTAGAATTTGTTGGTGTCAGGTTTTTTTCTTCTCATAAATTGACCAGCCTAAAAAAATAAACCCTGAAGGACAATTTACATCAAACAGCAGCGCACAGGGACGAAATTCTCCACGAAGTTGATGGGTGAGATGATGGGGAAGGGGGAGGGGGAGGGGGAGGGGGAGATGTGAGATGAAGGTGAGATGGGGCGGGGTGAGATGGGGTGGTGAGAGGGAGGAGGTGAGATGGAGGGGGGAGGAGGAGATAGGGGTGAGATGGGAGGAGGGAGGGAAAAAGATATTTCGGGGTCGTTCATTATAATACCATTCCCCTTGGAGCTCAATGTTGAAACCAAAACGTAAATCCCCAAAATAAGAATATTCCACCGGAAGATCAGGGACAAGACTGGCGATTGCGCTTACAGATACATACAGTGATATTGTTCGGGGTTCCTAAATTGCGTTTATTTTTTGTGAGGTGAAGGGGTGGGGGCGTCCGTGGGCATTGACTACTATTCCACCCTGTCTTGCGGCGGCACGACATCTACGCACGCGCAAATCAAGTATTTGCATATTATCCTTGTTATTGAATTATAACGAGTACCCCTTATTTTCTGGGGGTAACCACTGGTGTGCATGCATGAACGTACCTGTCAATATCATCTACCGCGTTGCCAGACCCGCCGTAGCCGCACCAGTTCCCGTAGTCGCTATAGCAGAGCGCATTCCTGCAGGTTGCGTGAAAGATCATCGCAGGGAACTCATATGCAGCACTCCGGCGTTTCCTTGCACTTCGTCGACCCAGGTTTGAATCTGTAAATTATATGGTACGAATTATCGCATGTTCTAAAAGCCCAGGATAATGCAAAAAGAAGGAAGGACTTACTTTCCCCGAATCAAATTTGACGGGAGGGGAAGGAGGGGGCGGGGGAGGGGGAGGAGAGGAAGGGTGAAGCAACTATTGATACTTTGCGGACCTACCGCGGATGCTCCGAGTATAGGTGGAATTATTGGAGCTAAAAAAAAGTATATATTTTTTTTCACACAAAATGTTAAACAAACGGTACAATATATGGACCAGGTATACCTTTCGCAAACGAGTACCCCAGTGAAAGGTATAGGGTTTGTTTTTTTTAGTTCGGAAATACTTCAAAAGTTCGATCCCTACTTTCGAAAGTATGATGCATTTTACTCCTATAAAAAACATTTTATTTAATATAATATTGGTGAAGTAAAATTGCCTCAGATCTGACTAACCTTGATCTTCTTCCACCGCAGTCTCTAGTGCGTCCTCCTCGGCAACGCATCGTTGCGCCACAAAAAGAACCACTCCACAAGCGAGCACAACACGAAGGCTAATCATCTTCACCAAAAGCAGCTTGAAAAACAATTTAAAGAGCAAAGGCTTAACTCTAAGAAACAATTACCAAAATGTATCAAAATGTTAATTTCGTAGTTAGAAAACCGCGGGAGGGGAAATGATGATCAAAATTTACAAAAAAAAAAAAAAAACAGACAAGAGGAGGAAAGCGAGACAATTTGATGCCTACACTTAAATGCCTACGAATTTTAGTACAACTTTCCCGGACTGCCGGATCCTGCACCATTTTTTGTTATTCCACTGTTCACTTATTATCACAGAAGTGTTAAATTTTCTTTTGCGTTATATTTTCCATTTTATGAGTTATTGCATTTCAAAGATTAAGCGACTGTGTTGAAAAGTGACCTCACATTAGTGTCCCATGTGATGTCATAAAGGCAAATACAAGACAATTTGTATGTATTTCTTTGAAAAATAATTATTCGTTCATAAATTACTGGAGGCATATTTTGGTAATTTTTTGATATGGGTATAGCACACACTACATACGAATGTGATTTCCCCATCTGCCCATGAACCTTCAACTCTAATTTAAAAAAGAAAAAGAAAATAGTGTATAGAAATACACAAGAAGTGTCTTGGATCTGCCTTTATGATATATCACATTTTACACTGCGAAGCCACGCTGATGACATCTTTAAAATCGAAAAACTCCAAAATAAGGGGAGAGAGGAAGAAAGGAAGGAGGGGGTGGGGGTCAGGAAAATACGATTTGTATATATATATATATATATATATATATATATATATATATATATATATATATATATATATATATATATATATATATATATATATATATTTAATATCTATCTATCTATCTATCTATCTATCTATCTATCTATCTATCTATCTATCTATCTATCTATATATATATATATATATATATATATATATATATATATATATATATATATATATATATATATATATATATATATATATATATATATATATATATATATATATATATATATATATATATATATATATATATATATATATATATATATATATATATATATATATATATATATATATATATATATATATATATATATATATATATATATATATATATATATATATATATATATACATATATATATATATATATATATCATTTCCGTCGTACGCTGCAGTCATTCTTTGGAACCATTCCAAAAACAAGTATTTTGTTAGTTAGTTTGTTCACTTTTCGTGATGAAAAGACCTACAAATAACAAAATTCGTGAATGTTTATTCAATGTCTATTTTCCATACACACGTAGACTTGAAGGCGTCCTGCCAAACCGAAACAAAAAAATTGTTTTACCTACTTTCAAATTGAAATATTGATTCTTTGAATTTGGTTTCATTTTATCAATTGGTATAGTGTCAAGGTGTAAACATATCTCGCTCATTGTAATCAAATTAGCACTAAAATGAATAGATCAGTCAGTCAAGCTTACGATCTTATAATCATACTAGTCCGATCCGGTCCGAACAATTAAGTGTAGTTTGAATTGTCTTTGGGAGGAATGTGAAGTATATTGAAAACGGAACTAAAATCATAAACACAATGCATTTGGGCATTTCAATAAATATGCGCTACGTGACCCATATTGGAGTCTTAACGTGTAATAGTTAAGGGCAACTAACTGAAGAGGGCACTTTCTATGTTGCCACCTAATTTTCATATATATATATATATATATATATATATATATATATATATATATATATATATATATATATATATATATATATATATATATATATATATATATATATATATATATATATATATATATATATATATATATATATATATATATATATATATATATATATATATATATATATATATACATATATATATATATATATATATATATATATATATATATATATATATATATATATATATATATATATATATATATATATATATATATATATATATATATATATATATATATATATATATATATATATATATATATATATATATATATATATATATATATATATATATATATATATATATATATATATATATATATATATATATATATATATATATATATATATATATATATATATATATATATATATATATATATATATATATATATATATATATATATATATATATATATATATATATATATATATATATATATATATATATATATATATATATATATATATATATATATATATATATATATATATATATATATATATATATATATATATATATATATATATATATATATATATATATATATATATATATATATATATATATATATATATATATATATATATATATATATATATATATATATATATATATATATATATATATATATATATATATATATATATATATATATATATATATATATATATATATATATATATTTTAACTTCATACAACTGAAGAAGGAAACAGGAGTTTTCGAAATATTTGGTTTTTAAAATAATCTGTTGGCTAGAGACATTGTCATTTTTTCCTATTTTGTTTTGTTTGTTATGGCCAATGCAAGGAACTTATCTTTTATATATATATATATATATATATATATATATATATATATATATATATATATATATATATATATAAATATATATATATATATATATATATATATATATATATATATATATATATATATATATATATATATATATATATATATATATATATATATATATATATATATATATATATATATATATATATATATATATATATATATATATATATATATATATATATATATATATATATATATATATATATATATATATATATATATATATATATATATATATATATATACAATATTCATCATAACTTTTCAGAAAATATCTAAATTAAGCCAAATAAGATAATTATTACGCGAAGCAAGTCTTTTCCCCTTTCTTTACAATGTACAGGATTCTGTATTGCAAGCTTGAATATGTGTTGAAAATAAGAGGTGCATTTAAAGAAAAATTGTTCTGGCGATGAAGTCTCCAAAAAACCACAAAAAAGAAATTCAATTCAATATCAAAATGCTCAAATAATAGATTTTTGCCTAACAGGTCTTAAAAATCCTCCCCCCCCCACCCCCAAAAAAAAAAAAAAAGAGCAAAATTTTAGAAAAAGACAAATAACAAATTGTTGTGGTCGGTCTCAAAATAAGCCAATGGTAAAAGCAGCAACTAACTTTTTTTGTTTTTCTTTTAAATTTGGCTTCTAAAAACCAAATACACCAATCAACCTGTCTAGTTGGAATTATTCAAAGAATGACTAAATCATGCGGCATATAACTGAATGGTATACAGTCCGGAAGAAACCTTAATGCAAAAGATTACTTATAACTTCTAATGGAAATGTATCACCCCATAAATAAATTCGGAAGTGATCCTAAGGTGCTAATAAGGTCACTTCCGGTTTTTAATGTTCTTATCGATTGAGAGAAATCTGATATGTTTTCGGTACAAGTGTAGGCCCATAATGTTCGGTCCGGCGGATGTGCGATCAGGTGATCGATAACATCACAGATTTCTCGCGATCAATAGGCAAAATTGAAAAGCGGAAGTGACGTTACCAGCACGGCAGCGGCTACTTCTGAATGTATTTATGAAACGATATCTTTATTCTATTTTCTATTGCTACTTTAGTTTGGCATTTTTGAACCTCAATTGACTTTTCACATATTGTTTTGGCTTTTTCGCGGATGGGACTATCTCCCGAATCTATACAATTTAGTGGCGCATCATTGTAGTACTGTACGCCGTCTTATCGAGCCCCAAAGCTCTCGGATTAAATTGCTAAAATTTATGAGATACAGACGAATCGGGAGTCATTGGAAAGAATACAAATTAGATGCCTAAATTAGAGTTTAAAACAATAAAATATACTCACATTTCGACACAAGTGATAATTCTTAAAGTGGATAAGTCAGCGATTCTTGCTGCGCCTGAAATCAGCAGAAAGTAGATTGGTTAATAACGCCCGCTTCACATGAAATACGCCAATGATAGTTTTGTTTTCCTTTTAAAGCATTCTGAACAAATAAGTAATTAGTATTCAACGACCCATGACCTGCACGAAGTTGTCTAAAGTTGCATATTGCAAGTTTGTATTATTATAAATTTCCTTCTGTAGTAATTCAATCATCCATGAAGGACTATGGAAAACTATAATGAACTATATTTGATTTTCCACAAAATCTGCAAATTATGGCGGCTATGCACAACATTTTTTTATGGAAATATGTGGCGATCTGGTATATGCGTGTGTATGGGGGGGGGGGGGCTAGACAGTGACGTAATCAATGGGGAGTTGTAGGGGGCGGGCGTATCCAGTTATCTTACCTCCACTTTTCTAAACAATAGTCCCTACGATAGAAATTAGATGATTGCATTACATGACTGCATGAAAGACATTTATAACTTATAACTTTATAATTTATATTGCCGCAGAAGTATAATAAACAGAACACGTTTTTAAAACAGAATCAATTTACGTTGATTTTCGAAATATTTTGAAAGATGATCAGATGATTGAAATACAAATGATTCACATCAACTATGGAAGATTGTGTTCATCTGCCTGTCACAAAGTATTGCATGCTGTAATGTGATAAGCAAGGCCGGATTTCGACATGTGGAGGCCCATGGGCAACTTCAGGAGTGAAGGTCCACACTATTTTAATGACCGCCGACCTGTGATCGAAGGGGAGGGGGTGCACCCCGTTGTAATTTTTTGGAATAATTAAGAGTGCTTAGATGCAAAATAGTGCAGTCTTTTGTGATTTTTGTAGTAAATTTATGTTCAATAATTTTCATTTTGTAAGCCTGTTTGCCTGCCCAATTTTCAGTACAAATGAACAGGTTGCTACCACTCCTACCAATGCAAATTAACAGGTTGCTACCACATTTTCCCCTTACAATTTTTTTTTCATGAAATATGTGGAAGCCCCTGGTTGTGGAGGTCCATGGGCAACTGCCCACGCTGCCCATTGCTAAATCCGGCCCTGCATTTGAAGAAAGCGCACCTTGAAACATGGACGGGATGAAACTGCCAGTGTCATTTTCATCCCGTTCGAAGGACACTCTCTCAACGATTTGAAAAGGTATTACGCAATTATTCGGCCACACAGGTAGTTGAGACAGCTCAACAAAAAATGCTGTAATTTTATAAAAACCTAATATTTGAGCATCAAGAAGTTCTTACTTGGATCAATTATACCCTGAATTATTTCATTTGGTGCAGAAATCGTAAAGATAGCACCATTTTCAGCAGCGTAATTCTGAGTGACTTTCAAAATCTTGCCGACCCATTAGCGTAACTTGCCTTGACACCATTTCGATAAACAATCCTGCGATTAACGCCATTTCCATTCATCAGTGCAATATACGCGTAAGGACTCTTTGTGTCTAGAGGTCAGGAATTATTCACCATCGAGCATACTTACGTAAAGCAAACACGTGCAGTGCGAAAAGTATTTTTCAAAGATAATGGTAGGCAATAATAATTACGAGATAAGCATACACATAAACTCATGCTTCTTTGAATATGACTCGATGAAATTATTCATTGGTTACTTATGAATATACAAGAAATACACATTACAAGTTTTTTATACCTAAAACTCCAAAGACATAACACATACTAATGATATTTAAATCAAAACTCCCCTCGTTTTGCTCTTATACGGGGAGGAAGTTTTAGCTGCTCTTGATATTTCTTAACTTCTCGAAATGAATTTACGTGAAAATACGAAATATAGCGTCAATTTCAATGTTCAAAGGTTGAATCTTCTAACAATTTGTCCATTTAAAACAAATTTCACGCATTTCACACTTTTAGAGGGAAAATTTTGTTAAAACGCGAAGTGGAATAAATTGGAAATAAAGTAGAAATTGCAAACCGCCACATGCGGTTACTCGTTACAGAATCCGCCCCTTGAACACTACTCCATCCTGGGTTTATGTTTATGTAGTAACCACGTATAATGATTACGTGACATTGATATGCGGTCACTGAAAAGTTTCGAGTTTCCTTGCCACTTTACTCCACTTATTACTACAAAATTTGTGGTCAAATGATTGCGTAATACATGGTCAACTCGCTAAGAGATTGTCCTTGAAAAGGGATGAAAATGACAGTGACAGTTTCATTCCGTCCGTGTTTCAAGGGGCGCTTCCTTCAAATGCTGAAATGCCACAAACACAGAAAATCAGGATGGAGTTTTGTTCAAGGGGCGGGTTCTGTAATGATGGGTGGTAAGTTTTTAACCAATTTTGGTGGGATGTTTTGCTGTATTGATGGTTCATTGTTAATTTGAAGCATTAAAGCTCATATTGCCTCTAGATGTCAGTAGTTCTTTAAAAGAATATTTCCATGGCTTTTTGTAAAAGTTTAATTTGAAAAGCATACTTGTAGAGTCAATTTGGTCCAAAATTAGGTTGATATCAAATTCCGTTCAGGAGATATGGATTTTTAAAGATTTCCTAATTGCATTTTAAAGTTTTTGTACATCATGAGGAATTCGTGTTTGATGATGTCATAGAGGCAATTCCATTGCAAATGTGTATGTATTTCTTTGAATGTTAATGGTTGTTTCTGTATGATTAAAAACAATTTTCCAAAAGTTATTGATGTAGGGTATATTTGGCAATGTATATAAATACCGAACTGTCATCAATTTCTTTTCTAGCAGGTTTTACTAATACAAAAAAGGATGATTTGATTTTAATGAAATACATCAACTTTGTGGCCAGGGATAATGTGTTGCTGTAATAAAAGGTTACGAAGAAACATGGGAATATTCTTTTAAGAAAGTGATGATCAAGATGAGTTCACAAATTCTTCAGTAGACTTCCCTCCAACAGTCATTGTTACAAAAAACGAGCCCGTACTATCTTCTATAAGATATCTATGTATATCGGTTCGTCATAATCATTTTGTTTCTGTTTGGAAGTCCTCATTCATATAATAACTAGCACAGCATAGTAAGGTTTACGTCTTGAAAGCATCCAGCGCTGAACATTATATCAAGACGGCAACGGCCTTTGATAACCAGTTGTGAACTCATTGGATAAAAGACCCACCGGGATACGAATTCGGGACGTGCGGGTGAAATGAAAGAGCACTAACCACTACACCACGAAGGTCTTAATTAGGTTTTGAAAGAGATTATTCGTGGAACGGGTTTTTATAAACTGAATGACTGATTTAAAAGATTTGTGGAGAATGCAGTTGAAAATTGTCCATTTTGCAGCTTAGGTTTTTATATGTAAAGGCATGTTATGTATGATGGATATCTCTCTCTCTCTCTCTTATTTCAATTCTGTGCTTTTAAACATGCACAATAAAAATTGCCCAGGGTTCACAAGTTAATGTTATATAAATGAGGACTTTAAAAGAAATAAAACGTTGAAGAAAGCTTTTAAAAATATTATTACATCAAGGGAATATTTAACTTTAAAGTTATGTATCATTTGTAGAAACGACTGGAATTAAAATACTTGTGAGGTTACATTCTCAGACTACTCTAACAATTGTTAAGAATATGAGGATTAGGACGCCAACCTTTTATTGTAGGTTTACTACACCAGTCATTTCTATGCAGATAACGCAGCTTTAAACTTGCATATATCCTTATAGGAATAAGATTTTGAAGTAGTTTCTGTACCATTTCTTTTAAAGTCTTATTTCTTTCCTATAAAGATAAACTTGCTTGATCACTGATCCAGCCTGGGGTGCAGGAAGCTTTCGAAAAGTATATGTAGCGTGTGTGTGTGTGTGTGTTTGTGAAGGGGGTGCACGACCTCTTCAAGGAACTTTCCAAGTCATATTCATATGTCCGCCTCCTATCTGTAGATAATAAAGTGAAGTAAAAGGGTCACTTCATTTGTATTCAAGGGCACCAAGTTTTCCAATGGGAACATAGTCGTAAGTTTCCTACTGTTGGATCAGTAATTTAGGGGCAATTCATTTTGAAAGGGGCACTTTCGTAATAATTTGGTAAAAGTGTGCGCACATTCCACTAAGTTCTTGTACTTTGACAGTACTTGAGGGTCACTTTTCTTTTTCTAAAGGGCACTTTTATCATCTATGAGAAAGAAAAAAAACCTAAACTTCGATCATAACCCGAAAATTACACTTTTTTCTTCTTCAAATTTTAAAGACTCACTATACTAAAAATGTTGTGCTCCTTTTGATAATACTTGAATGAAGAAATTGTAAAACCAGTCCATATGGACTTAAAGTTTTTATTTTCCTTCCAAGCTATGATATCATCCGACTTCTAATTGGTCGAAGACTTTTTAGTTCCCCTTTACAACTGACCTAACACCGACGATTAATCATGTAAACACAAACAATATGCAGATATGTAATCAAACTTTTAAAGTTACGTTTCTTTAATCATACACTACCAGTCAGTAGTGCCAGGGTAATCCCTGATATTTTTGCGGTTTGCGAATAGAAAGCGAAACGAAATTTTCCAGAACATAATAAAGGTCATTCAGTTCGGCAATTTAGTATTGATTTTAGAATATTTGAAATGGAGACAATTGCGATTTGGCTTCTTACTTCGTTGTGCATTTTTTTCAAAAGGAAACAAGCTTCTTCACGATTACACAAAAGACAACAATTCATTTAACACAATTAATTGTTTTACGGTTTTCTAGGACATGTGGGAACGGTTAGAGTATTTTCGGTTTCATATTTGCCCTATGACTCATAGAAATAAAGTTTGAACCATCGTGGGAAAGAATATGCTGTCGGTGCATATGTAAGAACGTAATCGTTCTATCTACCTACTGTGGTGTAGCGGTTATCATACCTGTCTACAGACCACGAGGCCCCGCGTTCAATCCTGGGGTGGGTAGACACGCCAGTGCCCCACAACTGGTTATCAAAGGCCGTAGACATTGACTTGGTTGTCGATGTTATGTCTGTCCGTACGTCGTACCTGTGTTCTCGTCCGGGTCGTATTAAGCGTTTCGTGATAGCATTTGTACTATCATAACCGAATACGCAGGCGACAACCCCGTCATTGTAATTGTGTGTTCAACAACAATAGTTGGGAAACAAAATAGAATCCCCCTAGAGCACATTTCTTTAACCCTAGCTATTTTCGAGGGGCTATAAGCCTCTATATAAACTTTGGATATTTGATATATAAAGTGAGGTAATTAAATAATTTGATAAGATTCTTCCGAGGGTGAAAATAAGCTGATTAAAACTGGACACTTTTTGATACAGGGTAATTTAAGTTACAAATGGTAATTCGAAGTTTGTAGGTTTCGCCCCACCCCCGCTTCCCGTAATCACACGCTCCGCTCCTGCAGAGAGCTAAGCATCGGAGATATTTTCGTCAGGCTCTGTTGTAACGTACATGGTTTATCGCCTAAACATAAATGAACTTGTGTGTGCATGTAAATAGAGAAGTTTTAATACTAATCGTTTAATGTAGTGCACAAGCAAAGGAGATGAAGATGTTTTCTGAATCCGCCCTTGTCACTAAAAATTACAAGTTCAAGCGCTTAGTCTTTATTTCTCTATTGTTTGTGGTATGACTATCCAATAAACTAATTCTTCAGTAACGTTGGAATCCTTTGGCCCCTCCCTGAACCCGTCACGGTTTGTAAAACGGAAAAATGTTTATGGCGTATTTCTCGGCACATTTTTACCTTTTGGGGACCCGCTGGATGTGGTGGGGGTGGGGGAGTGGGAGGGTAAAATTAACGACCCGAGTAGAATATTTGGCATTTGTTTTAAATAATTTGTGACGGACGTCTTGAAATCGATCATTTTCATTCGTTCTTAGGCAAATGATCGTCATGCACTTTCGTCAAAAACGCAGTTGTTGGAGTTCAGAAATTACAATCGGGATCACACTCGCGACTGTCAGGGTAATATTCACTATTCCAAATACTCCTTTGAAAGCAGCCAGTGTCCTGTCACATTTGCAGTTTTCGTAATCACATTCGCTTTGATCACCTATGTAACAAAAGAATAGAAAAACCTTAATCATGAACAATATCATCTGGAATTAGAAAAATATGGTCAGGCAGCAACAATTAAACTGATATGGTAAGATGTATTAAAGACCATACAAACATAAAAAAAAAAACATTATTAAAATCGGTTAAATTGACTATATTACAGTAATTTAAAAAGGAACTTAATTAGTATAAATTGCGCAATATTTTGAGAAGGGTACAACTATAGAATTGCTTATGTATGTTAACTAATTGTTTTTCGATCTTTCCTTAAAATATTATTAATTGGAGAAGTTGGCTATAAGAAACAGGTAATTGGATATCATCATAATTTTGTCCCAGATTTAGCAGTAGTATTTAATGTAAATTGAGAACATTTGATATTTGAAGTTTGGGAAAGAAATATAAAGAAATGCATTAAAGAAAATTTGTCAACACTTAATTTGTAAATGCTATTGTGACCATTTAAAAGGCCAGTTGTCGTCTCTAAATTACAAGGTAAATGAAATTCAAATTCTGTGTTTTGATTGGTCGAAACACAATGGTACAGTGTGCAACTACATTGATAGACCAATCAGACTATAATTTTGGAATACATTGTACGCCACCACATCTCAATTACGATAGATGGCCTTTTAAAACTGTTCTGCTCTGCATTTAATTATCTTTGAAATAAAGAAAAGATTCTACCCGTTTATTTACTTTTAAGGTTGTTGTGACAACAAGCAACGGTTATTGCGTAGAACTGTCTTAAAATTAAGTTAAAGATTTAGAGATTTAGGACAAGAAAGAAGCTCTGCAGGGAAACTGTTCTGCTCCACAGCTCTAAAAAGAAGTCCGCGATGCAATAGTAGTATATACAGGTAAGTTAATTAGAAGCAGCGAATCAGCCGCAATGCTTCATTTCAAAACATGCAATATTTTGTAAAATTTTGCTTTTTCAAATTATTTTTGGCAGACGGATATAATCTTTATTTACATAATACTGTGAAATATAAAGCATTATTCATAAACATTTTATCCTAAAATGTTACCTCTCTGATATGGTTAGATTTATTACCAATTTTGATATGATTTAGAGTGGAAAATTAACTTTCAATGGGTACTTTTATCTAATTTGTTTGTATTATTTTCTTTAAAATATTTTTTTTTTGAGGATTTGCATCTCACACCACCCCCTTCCCCCTTAAATTAAAAAAATAATAATAATAGTAAACGGTGGTGCCGCTTCTACTTTAGGGAATCACCGTCTACCAATGCTATCTTTGCCATTAATTGGCGAATCAGTAAAAATTCCCTGAAAAAAAGTCTGTGATGTAGTATTTTTTGCATTTTCTGGGACGATAAGTAAATTTGTCCTACAATAGTTTAATTTTACTGGGACCCTTTAAAGTTTAACTATGTTTTTAAATGACTAAAGCTAGGAATTCAACAAAGTTATTACTGATGTGTGTAGGTTAAAAGTCTAGTGACAGTTAACAGTTTTACATGTGAAACAGTATTAATTTCTGAGGGAAAGAGCAGTGAAAAAGGTTGTGCAGTTTTTGAGTTGAATCAAAGTTTCAAGATTTGATCGATAAACACGGCCTTAAGTGATTTTTTTTTTTAAATGTGGTTTTCAGTTTAAGCTAAATACATTTTTTTTATTTCCTTATTGCTAATTACCCGTTGCCGCAGAGCTATGATAAAGTTTCAAATTACTTCAATAGAACCAAATGTTGACCTTCGAAATATTTTCTAGAAAGGATTTACAACAAAGAATTGACAACAAAGGATTGACAACAAAGGATTTACAACAAAGGAAAGGATTTACAACAAAGTATCGACAACAAAGGATTGACAACAAAAGATTGACAACAAAGGATTGGCAACAAAGGATTGACAACAAAGGATTGACAACAAAGGAAAGGATTTACAACAAAGGATCGACAACAAAGGATTGACAACAGAGGATTGACAACAAAGGATTGACAACAAAGGAAAGGATTGACAACAAAGGATTGACAACAAAGGATTGACAACAGAGGATTGACAACAAAGGATTGACAACAAAGGAAAGGATTTACAACAAAGGATCGACAACAAAGGATTGACAACAGAGGATTGACAACAAAGGATTGACAACAAAGGAAAGGATTGACAACAAAGGATTGACAACAAAGAAAAGGATTTACCATAAAGGATTTACAACAAATATTTTTGGAAGATGTGTTCTGCCTATGTCACAAATTATTCAGCTGTAATCCCAAAAATTAAAACTGATGTTGAATGGTCAGTTTCTAACCGTTTCTCAGTTTTTACATGAATGGTCCATTGTACATTTCGAAGTGAAAGCTTAACAGATTAGTTCAGTGGTCAAGCAAATTTATCTTTTATGAAAAAGGGCTTAAACAGAAACTGTATGGTGAAAAAAGCATTCACAAAATCTTATTTCGTAATGAGACATTCAAGTTCAATGCTCTGTCACCGAGGTAGGAAGGGGGAACCTCCGTAGGTGAGGTACATACATCTGCCGCCCAAACAGCTGCCTTTTCTGCACCATTTTTGTAGTGCAAGTGTCTCTTTTTACCAAAAAAATATATATAAAAGAATTTACTACAATTTTATACTTATCATTTTTCTTACTTAAAAAATTGCTTTTTTTTCTCTCATAATTTTCGTAGTGCAGGTCTCTCCAAGAATGAGCTTTAACTGTGTTGATTTTTTACTGCTGGCCGATTTTTACAATATTTTTGTTGAATACTAATACTGCAGGTATAAAAATTGACTTTCTTCATTCTGCGGATTTCAAAACTATAATTTCATACTGCAGTTACCAAAAAATATGTCATACTGCCGGTATGTTTTTCGGTTGGTGGGCTGCACTCCTACCACTTTTAGTATGAAGTTTTCCCCTCGAGAAAGGGGAGAGGGGACGCTGTCCTGTCTGTGTAGAAATGACCAGTGTAATAAGCAGATAAGTCTGCTGTGGAAAGTTGACACCTTCAGCCTTACATTCTTAACAAGTGTTAATGTATTTTTAATAAAATGTATTTTTTTTTTTACTATTTGAATTATTTTTCTTCTACCTTTCTTCAGGTGATATACTATAATTACACTTACAACTTTACTGAATTCTATTTTACGAGTTTCTTGACATATCCAATGGTTTTGCCTCAAAATCGCAAATTAAGATATGAAAAACTGCATACTGATTTAGAGGAATCTGAGACTGTGACGTCAGAATGAGTCTAATTTTAGTCCTTTCTAAGCAAATGATATCAAACTTTAAACTTCAATATTTCTTAAGCGAAAAATATATTTTTTCTTCACAATTTTGTTTCTTTGGAAGTCTTCTTTCATATAAGATGGATTTACTTGACCCCTGAACTAATCCTTTGGGTCTGTAGATGTCACTAGTTCCTTAAACAGGGAAGTACCGCTTGAGAAATGTACTTCCCTGGTTAACAGTAATTCGCTGCTTTGAATACTAACTTGGACAATAAATGCCACCGGAACCTCGAGGGCCTGTCTCCTCCCAGTCGTAATCATTGTATTTCACAAAGGACATTGACCGGCAAATATGTTTTTCACAAGATTGTCATAGCAAATATCATGAATTTTGCAACATCTAAAAAAAGACAGGAACTAATAATTTGAAGTGGGGAAAAAATAGAAACATCACCAACAAACCAACATTTTCAAATAAGAACATATAGACGGGTACATACGGGGGGTTAATGTGCACCCCCAGGACTCTTCCAAACCAACTTTTTTAGCTTCTTTTTATAGTCCTAAAACACATTCACGATGTTAACAAAAAAAAAAATCCGGCACTCTGGAGATATTCAAGATGGCGTCCAAAATGGCGCCAAAAATGGGACAATTCTCTAAAAAGTCATATATTGGCCATAAGCAATAATTATCTTTAAAAAGAAACCTCAACATATTATTATAGGAGCTGTTGGGAACACTTGCAACCATATTTATATTTTTGCATAACTTTGCCATATTCCAAATCCAATATGGCGGCCAATATGGTGTCCAAAATGGCCCAAAATGACAAAATTATAATTTAAAAGTCATATATTGTCCATAATTAAAAAGAAAGTACAGAATATTATTTTAGGGCCATTGGGAACTCTTACCAACCATGTTTGTATTGTTACTATTTTCTAAATCATAGATGGCCGATGGGAAAATTGTTTTGTATGCATCAATTTGGTCTGCATGAATCCAATTTACCCTTTTAAATCCCAAGTCGGTATCGCAGACCGTTTTTGCAGAGTCCTATTCCGAAAATTTTAGACTGAGTTAGCAACAACACTACAACGTTAAAATGGCTCATTTAATAGAGGAAAACATAACCTTTGAAAAAAAAGTTGAGGCGCAATGCAGGCACGGATTTAGATGGTCACCCGCCCCCACCCCTTTCCCCCTATGACATTTACGTATGATGTATATTGTCAAATCCGTATTTTAACCCAAAATTCCATCGCCACAGTATTGCACCTGGCAATGCGCCTCTCCCCCTCCCCCTAAATGAATATGCTTGGACATAAGATGGCTGGTTCGGGCTACTCTGAGCTCATTATAGAAGCAAATCTCACAACCTCTGGCTGCCTAAAAGGAGTTCTAAATGGCAGACTTGTTCTTTAGCTTTGGAGGAATCAATTACTCTAGATACCTCACCTGGTTTGATGCATTTCTCGCCAACATTGATGTCAGTCATCCAGGAGCTACTCGATTACTAGAGAAAGGAGCCATATCCGTTGCCAGGTCTAGAATACCCGGTAACTTATGTGCCATAGACAAGACGATAGAGGAAACCTTCATGAAGTTTGCCAAGTCCCATGCTGGTGCTGGTGGAGCTGGCCTTACTGGAATCTTAGAGAACTACGGTGCTTACCAGCGATGGATTCGGTCGACATCAGAACGTAGTAAGTACTACCAGGCCACATTGGAGATGTGTGACATGTGTCTTGACAATGATAACGCCAAGTGTGGCAAGCACCGTGAGCAACTCCAGACAGAAATCAAGAGGAGTGAAGCTGCAGTACAACGAGTAATGGATGCCATAGAAGGCTTCCTCAACCCATTCGACATAGCAGACAAAGACCGCTTGTATGTGATTTCATCTGGCAATCCCATACCTTCTGAGATAGAACATGATGTTCTAACTGCTGAGGAAGTTGGCAGGTTGGAGAAGGAGAAGTTTGTTGAGGAGAGGCTAAAGAAAAAAGATGACGACGAAGGACGAAAGGAATTCTTTGACCCGTTGAAGAAGTTAAAGCTGAAGACCATGCAAAAGTTGAACAAGAAAGTTAAGCTAACATCTGCTCAAGGAAATGCTTTGAAATATCAAGAGCAGGGGGATATAGCCTTTCAAATTCTTGTGAAGTCACAGATGCTCTCTCAACCTGTAAGCATTGATGAACTGATGAATTACTGCATTACACCAGTACCTCATGCTCTAGGTACTCCCGATGGCTTCATGGCAAAAACCAACAAAGCAGCAGCAGTCCACTTCCTCACAAGCGCCGTGCCTCAAGCTTCCTTACCATCCAGAAATGCTGGAGAAACACTCTTCATTGAAGATGGGAATGCCCATTTCCATACATTGAAGGATCTGCCTCCAACCTTCAAGCAAATTTCTTTTAAGCTGCTTGACCAAATAAGCCATAAGCCAGATGTAATCTTCTCAACTGACATGTATCTGGAAGAGTCCATCAAAAGTCAGGAGCGGCTTCGCCGTGGCTGCAGTGAGAAAATCCTCTTGGAAGGCATCAACACCAGAAAGCCAGCCAATTTCAAGGTCTTTCTGCAGACTGACGAAAACAAAAAGCAGTTGTGTCAGCTCATGCTTCGCTCTTGGAGTAGTCCAGAAGCAGCACGACGTTTAGTAGGAAGGAAAGTTATACTTGTGGTTGAAGGTGTTCCGTTCTTGCTAACATCTACCGACGGTGCATCTGTGCAACAACATGAAATCCCAGGGCTTAGATCTAACCAAGAGGAAACAGACAGCCGAGTGATCCTGTATTTGTTTTATGCCAAGGAACATGGTTACAAACAGGCAGTTGTACACAGCCCAGATAGCGATATCTTCTTCATATTGTTGTACTATGCAGAGAAATTGCGTCCACTGACTGTTCTGTTTGACACTGGCAGTGGAGTTAACCGGAGACTCCTTGACATCGGTGACATAGCAAAAGACTTGGGACCCACATACTGTGAGGCACTTCTCGGCATTTACTGCTTTACTGGTGAAGATTGCAACTGCGCTTTTAAAGGAAAGGGGAAGAAAATTCCTCTGAAGACACTTGAAAAG
Source organism: Chiridota heheva (assembly GCA_020152595.1). Taxonomy (NCBI): domain Eukaryota; kingdom Metazoa; phylum Echinodermata; class Holothuroidea; order Apodida; family Chiridotidae; genus Chiridota; species Chiridota heheva. The sequence continues at coordinate 27,187 of JAIGNY010000062.1, read as the reverse complement.
AGGCCACGCTACCAAGACTCTTTCGTGAAGTTGGGCAATAGCTGGGAAGTTGAGGAGAGTCTAGTTGATGAGCTGGATGAGTTTGTGTGTGCTCTATATGGCTTTGCTAGACTTAAGCATGCCAATCAAGTTCGATGTGCAATGTTGAAGAAGATGGTTGGCGAAGGAGAGACCATCAAGTCATCCAAAGTAGATTTGTCCAGGATGCCACCTTGTAGACAGTCGCTGATCCCACACATCAAACGTGCAAATTACAGGGTAGCTCAATGGAAACGGGCACACATACCCATACTTGAAATCCCGCCTCCTACAGCACATGGATGGGCTCTTTGTGATGGATACATTGAGCCAGTGTGGTCAGAGGGACCTATCTTGCCGTCATGTCTTCAAGATATATTGGCTGATGACACTGAGGAGGATTCATCTGATGAAGAATATCCTAAGGAAGATGGTGTTCCAGATGAATCAGATTATTCCAGCCTAGACTCTGATTCTGACAGTGACTGATTCATTATAAACACAGGTTATTTCAAATGTATGAAATATGAACATTGTAGAAGAAACTAGTAATTCTTATGAACAGATAAGCGGTGGGCATTCGCTATATCAAATGTCCATATGTAAGCAATTTTTTTTCATGATTTTCTTTTTTGATATACTTGGCGGCCATTTTGGATGCCATACTGGCCGCCATATTGGATTTTGAACATGGCAAAGTTATGCAAAAATATAAATATGGTTGCAAGTGTTCACAACACCTTCTAGAATAATATTTTGAGGTTACTTTTCAATGATAATTATTGTTCATGGCCAATAACTTTTTGATTTTTTTTAATTTTACCATTTTGACGCCATTTTGGACGCCATCTTGGCCGTCATATTGGATTAGGAACATGGCAAAGAATATGAATATGGTTGCAAGTGCTCCAAAAAGCTTCTAGAACAATATTTTGAGGTTTCCTTTCAATACAAATTATTATTTATGGCCAATATATGACTTTTTAAAGAATTTTACCATTTTGGACGCCATATTGGACGCCATTTTGGACGCCATCTTGAATATCGCCAGAGTGCCGAGATTTTTCTTTTGTTAACATCTTAAATGTGTTTTAGGACCATAAAAAGAAGCTAAAAAAGTTGGTTTGGAAGAGTCCTGGGGGTGCACATTAACCACCCGTATATACCCGACTAATACTGACACAATATGCACAGGCAAAGGAATGTATTCACAGTACTATGGACAGATAGGTGTCGGTGGGAAATAGAAAGGGATAGGGGCATGGGACAGCAGTAGACAGGTAGAAAATCGACGGGGTCCGAATGAGTGCGTGGAAGGTGAGCATGGGACAAGTGGACTCCCTCTTCTTGGCTCCAGTGCCTTTTTGCAGCTTTCTGAACCATATAAGACACGATTTTGGGGTAACTTAGGGGTTTGAAGAATACACGATCAGGGTTGAATCAAGAGTGATTATAACTAATGGCCTCCAAAATTATTTCCCCGTAATCAGTCCGGCTCGTACCCCCTGATCAGGAGAACAGCTTTGTTCTCCCGATCGGGATCCTTTACAGAAGTATCTCACAATGCATCTATCCAAATTTAAAGTTTGTATAGGAATAACATAAAAATCAGACACATTTCGAACGCTGGGAACTCAACCACTGCTTAGGGTTCAATTTTTTTTTCACGATTTAAAATACCGGCATATGAATGACCTTTTTACAGTGGGCTTTTAAAATTCACCGGCTTTTGAGAAATTTGAAGAAAATTAGTTACTTCTTATTACGTGCTACCGTTAGGCAGTCGCGTTTTAACAAGGATTTCATTAAAAATACAAAAAAACATTTAAATTTTGTGAAAATTGTAGCTCTGCATATGTACAGGAGGTATAGCAAAATCTGATTAAATTTTCTCTGGACCTCTGATTACTGAAATTCACGGAGAAATTAAACTACGAAATTGAGGTTAGTAACATAATTTCATGTTGTTGTTATTGTCGATGTTAATTACTGCAGTGTTAGTACCTAATCAGTGTAAAAATAATAATTTCTCTAGTTTGAATTAGTTTGTATAATTGTAAAAAAATAAAAAAATAAGCTAGCCTAGATCATGAACTACAACTGTAATATTCATATCATTTTAATACTAGGACTGAAATATTTTCATCCCGATTTTCTTGTATTGTAGGCTACGCCTACTTTGTATAAAGTATATTAAAACCGTACAGCAGGCCTACAAAACCTAACTGAGTTAGCATAGTAGTACTAGTAGTTAGTGAAATAAACACCTCACTTAGTAGGGCACTACTTGCAATGGCTACCATCGTATACTAGTTATTATACACATCCCTCAGTGCGGGTTGATATTGGGATTGCCTCGGACGGCCAGCTGTCACCAACGGCATACTAACACGCCTGGCATCAATCCGACGGTACTACGGAGAGTACTAAGCGTACACTACAGTCAGATCTTATTCTGACTAAGTAGTAGTAGGCTATCATCAGTTATGCAAGTGCAACAAAAGTCTGTAAGTTAAACTTTAGTTTGATAATAATAGTAAAGGATTTGATCAAGCATTTCTACTAGTTCTTGGCCTATGGTATAAAACGTCGAGTAAATATTTGAGTATTCAGGATGACGTCATGAAACGTGAGTAAATCTGAACCAGTTTGTTGGTGGAAACAAATCAGTTTACCATACAGCAAGTGTGAAATTAGCAGTCACCTCTACAGGCCTAAATCTCTACGTTCGCTTGGGTGTGTTTGCAGGAAATATGGTAGAATAGATCATTTCGAAGTTTGAATTTGATTGTGCATACGTAGACTAAAGAGTCCCGGATGTCCAAATTGTCTGGATGACCAAATACTCAAATCGGGTACACCTATAAAATACAGGTTCACTTTGAATCTCACTGTGGAAGAGACAACGCACTTGTGAAATTCCTAAATTAAATGTCAAATTAAACATAAATGTTCATCTATCATTCTTGAATAAACCTCAATGAACTGTCGGGTGAATTTTACATCGACTTTAAAAGTGTACCAAGGGGTTTTGTCTCGTCACCTCAGAACTTCAGACGTGTGCTGCAAAATCATGTTTGATGATTCCATTGCTTAATTTTCCTTTTATAACCCCAAAATACTGACAAAATTTGTGTCCGATTTCATCGAAATTGATATTTTCACCTCGGAAGCGCGCTGGACAGCGGGGACATTATCAAGGCGATTGTAATACCCCGTTTATTGGTCTGGAATTCAACATAATAATATCACCAGTTTACACTCATTTAAATGGTCATTCAAATTAAGTGTAGGCTAATACCAAAGCTTACAGTGTAGGCTAGTACCATAGCCTAACGTGTAGACTATACCATAGATTAACAGGTAGGCTAGTACCATAGCTTCACGTGTAGGATAGTACCATAGCTTACAGTGTAGGTTAGTACTATAGCTTAACGTGTAAGCTGGTACCATAGCTTACAGTGCAGGCTAGTACCATAGCTTCAAGTTAAAGAGGGAATCTCATTCCAGTATAATTCGTAAAAGTACATGTATAGGCATGTATACTGTACGCATGTTCTATATGTACAGCTAGTCACTTCAGCGGCGGTTATTGATTGGTTGTCAGATTTTGGGTATGAACAATCAGAAATGTTGACTTTTATTGTATATTTGTCCATGTTAACACACTATCTGGCTTTTAATTTATTAGAAGACTTTGAATATCAATTTTCCTTGCAATTTGCAGCGTAGTATCAACAGCTACTAGTAAGACATTTTTGTTGTGAGTTCCAGCTCTGAACATTGGGTAATCTGCAGTCCCCCATGGTGGTATGAAGAAATTGTTTTCTTGATTTTGGTATAGAAGCTAGGTGAATGCATATCAAATATGAAAATTTTCCTTTTTTTGGTTTCTGATCCCCTCTAATCATTTAACAGCATACACCAATTTTACTTTCAGTACAAACTGTATCATACTTTAAAGTATAACCTCATTAAATGTTTTGTTTCCAGGCATGGATCACAGTAGAAATTGCAGCAATTTGGCTCATGGTGGACTTTCGATAGCAACTGATAGACAACCATCTTAAGCTTGAAGAGTGTGGACCAGCACAACATAAGCTGGATCCTTTTACATATACAGTAAGTATGGACAAAAATAACATCTACATGTATATCAATGGCCCAGTTTAGTAATCACTGTTGAAGCTACTGTGTTGCCTGACATTGCTTTTGGTGTCACAAATTTTGAGAACAGGAGAGTCAAGATATTTCATGCTTTTGAATATACAGTACATGTAGTCGTGTACTTGCACTGTATTTTAAATTTTTCCACAGAATATAAATTTTTCTTTGTAAAATCCCAGTCACAGGGGTTTGTAATGTATATCTGATATTTTGTGTAAATCTCAATTCTTTTTAATACATATTTTATGTACGTACTCATGCAAAAGTTACATGGCTTAAATCCATTTTTCAAAAATTGATTTGATGTTAAGAAGTCACCAGGAAGGGATTGATTTGTAAACTAAAAAATCTGTTTTTTGTTTTTTGAAAATCAAGCTAACATGTGTACAGTAATGTATCTGTTTATTAAAGAACATTTTAAAGACAGAGGCTCGTCTCAATACAATTGTGTGATGAGAACATTTACATCACTTCCGGTTGTGGACCGCACAGGAACCTTGTACTGTCTGTTTGTACAGTCAAGATAGTGGCATGTTGTGTGTGTGCGAGGTTTCATGCACAATGCATATCGTTACGATAAACCTTTTTTGCCAACGCGTTTGTCTGAAAGTGAAATATAAAGATAAAACTACAATAGTAGTCACTAGACGTAAATTACTGTGAAAGAAAAAAAGATAAAAGCAAAAATTGAAATAAATGATTCTATAGGGGCTCGAACTCACAACATTGGTTTGAAAAAGAAGCGAAACCCATCGTCCTAACCAACTGGGCTATTACATGTGTTGACCTTTTAATTAATGTATATCTAGAAATAAGAGCCAACAAATTGTGCAGTAAATGTTTGAAATTTCAGTCAATCAAACAATTTGAATGGAATTCTAAATATTGTGTCTATATGATGATTTCGCCTCTCTTTAAATTTGAGTGGCCATTTGTCTTTATTCTATTAACTACTTTTGATATATTCATAATTTGTGACATCCTTTAGATCACCATACACAACACTTTGGTACCTGTCATAGGATACAGTAAAACCAGTTGTGCAAACATTCCTGAAATTTTCTTATTTCTTTTTGCTACATTTTTCCATTTATTTGAGCTACTTGCTGTTCACACATGCCTGCTAAATAACCTTTCTTTAGAAAAAGAAACACAGAAGTAGTCAATTTGCATAATCTTAGTTAAGACGAAGTCATAATCGTTTCAATTCATGCAGTTTTCCTTTTGTTCAGTATTGTAGTAAAAAAAAACTGATAAATTCATGTTTTCCTTTTATTTTTTACAGACAAATCTGTGGAATTAAAACACCCACCCGTTTGGCAGATGCTTTCACCAATTTCATTCATTGCAACATAAATGGAACCTGACGTGGAAGACAGCAACAGCATTTATACTATCACACAGCCTGGACATGATGCCTTCCATTTGGGTATTAGTGGCCGAATCGTATTAGTAAATGTCATGTACAATGAAGAAACTTTTATGTCTATCACAAAATTTGCAGATGTTATCAAGGTAAATATCTGGACAGTACTCCTTGAAGAAGAAATTTGAACAGTGAGAACTATATCTGGAAACATTGCGAAAAAAGGCTGACAGAATGCAAACAATCTTATCAAAATTAGTGGCAATTATTGCCTTGTTGCTTTATTAGTTTCAGTTCAAAATATTTGAAATATTTGAAATATTTGCTTTATTAGTTTCAGTTCAAAATGTTTGAAAAAAGTATGCAAATGATGATATGATCAGTTGATTAGCTCTCTATTTTAATTGTTTCCCTGTCACCTTTTCAGGTACCACCAATATATTAAAGTTTTTGAGCTAGACAAATATAAACCCTAATTTTTGGCATTAAAGGATTTGTTTACAATCAAGGAAGCAACGCAAAGTTCCGAGTAACCGGAAACAAAATTTAAGTTCTTGCTGGAATTTTTGGAAGCATGCAGGTAACCAGTCGGACCCAGATGTGTTTTTTTTTGTATGAGCGGCAGCATACTGTACGCAAAAAAAAAAAAACCCAAGCTGGTCATTTGAATCTATATGTATAATTACCTATACAATAGGCCACACTTCAAATAACACCATTCTGTATGCTATCTGCATAGGTAAAAGCTGTCTTAAATAAAATAAATGATATTTCAAGAAGTTTCTTGTGTAGGAGAAAAGAGATCGATCCCATGATCAATTCCTTGAAGTTTTTTTATCAGTTTTACTCTATGTAGAATGGCAAAATTATAGTATATTTGATTGAATTATAAACACATGAACATTAACTTTTTTTGGGAACCACGCCTTTGTAAATCAGATAAGATTAAAAAATATTCATTTCTGTAAAAATCATTCAGTATTGCTGTGCTGCGGGCAATAAGCGGCCTATTACAGACAAGTGCTCAGTCAAATGTATTCATGGTGAATCTAGTTTATTTCATTTCGGATAATTTGTCAAATAGGATTATCCACAGTAAACAAGATTTTTTTCAGCACATTAATTTTTCCTTTCAAGAATGTAGAATAAACTGCTCATAGAGTCCCTTTAAAAATATGCTGTCCATTAATTCAATTTATGATGATGTCATAGCTATTCTGTATCCAATTCTTCTCTTTGATAAGTGTAGGACAGGTGAATCACATATCATCATTTTTTTAGTAAGGTCTATGAAACTTTCAAAGCCGATCAAAAAATGCCAAGTGTATCAAACTAAGTTGGTTCCCATCCAAATTTTCAACTGACCATTGAAATGGGAAGTTTTTCTTCGGGTGGGCAGTGTTCACCAGTCTTCAAAACTGCATGTCCAAAAACATTAATTTCTTAGCTTGCTTGTAACATAGATAAGCAGGGCCGAATTTAGAAATGTGGGGGTCCTGGGCACATCCCGATGTGGGGGCCCTTTCAGAAAATGTTCACCCATAAAAACAAAAAAAGGGCCCTCACAGCGGAGATAGGTGATCAGAAAATGGGCCCCATCTTACATGTAGCAACATCCAAGGTCTATGGGTCCCCACATCAGAAAAGACGATGAGAAAAGGGTCCCATCTTAGCAAAAGCCAAGGTCCAGGAAAGGGCCTCCACCCTGTCCCACATGTCAATCCTCCCTGTACCACATGCCATCCCTCCCTTTACCACATGTCATCCCCCTGTCACACACGCCATCCCCCCCTGTACCACGTGCCAACCCACCCTGTCCCACAGGCCATTTCATGGTATCAGAAAATCCCACAAGCCATAAATGATCAAATTTTCCACCATATTATATTGCTACCAGGCCATATCAAACATAGACTCTTTCCCCAAACAACAAACACAAACAAAGACACCCTTTGTTAATGGGATATATCTGTGTTGCTAAATATACTTCATTATTTCCAGGTGGAATCTGAGAAGGGAATTGGCCATACAGCTTTGAAACTGACACCATGCTTGTGGTTCGGAAATAAAAGAAAACAGATGTAATGCTGATACCGCCGCTGTGTTATCTTAGCGCTTGTCTCAGTGTTCTCAAAATAAAGCATGGGATGTACTAATAAACCTAATTTTGTATCATTATGCCATCTTCCACCCGACATTCTTTCCTCCCATCCCCTCACTTACAACTATCACCCCAACATGTCTCATGCATTCACCTGCCATTCCCTTTGCCTGCCATACTCCATTAATCTACCATAAATTCATCGGGTACACACTGGAAACTAAGTCATTGTGACTTACGTGTGCTTTCCTTGGTATATGCCTAGAAGTGAAATACAAATACACCAACTTCGTTGGCGAGGGGATAAAAATGCAAGACAACCCCAATGCAAGAAACGCCTATCAAATGATAAAGTAAATAATGATTCAAAATGTGACGGCAGCAGTGAGGAAGAAAAAGCACACCTGGAGGGAAAGTTTGATTTCTCACCAGAACTAGAGGCAATCATTATATTTTTGTCATGTTGTTGGGCACTATGCACATTTCCAATTTTGAACAGTGGGCCGGGCCCCACAGGAGGACACTTGTTTGTGGCCCATGCACATGCTTTAATCCGGCCCTGCAGATAAGCCTGCTCACTTGCGATCCCCACGGTGAGACTGACCACCTAAAACTCAAAAGTTTACACCACTCTACATGAAGTTCCTATTTTAATCAGAGCGAGAAGTTGTTGACATGATCCCAAAACCATTGATTCAGATTTGGAAAGGTCTACAGAAAGCAGATACACGTAAAGAGAGAGTTTTCCAGTACATGCGGTAACACAGTTTTTGGTTTTAACCCCATCTCTTAACAGTGAGAAACAACTTGAATCCTATGTTGGTTCAATCATACAGAAACCTTCACTTAATTAAACGTGCAGTAAAAACCTGAACCTAACCAAACTGAGAAGCATGCAAAACTAAAATAAATAGATAAATATCAGATACCTTGAACAAAGACAACAAAGGGTTGCATACACAATTATTTTAGCCTAGAATAAATAACAAGCTATTCCTTAAGTATTGGCAAGGTATTCTTAAACTTGCTTGATAAAAAGAAACTAATATAATGAAAACTAGGAAAGTAAGGAAGCTCATGCATGCTTACAAAATATTATAAATGTCGGGCATATTCTGAACACAGAGAACACATAGGCATAATCACTTTTATATATAACGTGCATATTTCTCTTCACCATACATGAACAAATAAGATGTGGTGCTTTTACGGCTCGAGGGACAAACACCACCAAATTGTTGGTATTGGCACTTTAATTTTCTTTAAAAGAAATTGTTAATATTGACACTTTATTTACTTTAAAACAACAAACACTCCTTTATTAAAAATACCATGGACATATGCAGTATCGCTAACTTATAAGAAAGAACAATAAATTAAAGCACATTTTTTTTCAAATTCAAAAGTTGCACGGTTAGGCCTATGAGGTCATGATGCTTATAAGACTTCACTTAAAATGCACAACAGTATATTTATTAAATTGCTTTCAAAATATTTGTTCTTTTTTCAAACTAGCGCCCTGTATGTGAAAGTCCAGTCTAAAAATATATCCAATATGAATATGTAAAGTTTTCAAATAAAACTGAGAGTATACAAACCCTTTTGCAATACCAATGAGAAGAGTGGAAGGCAAAGAGGCATAGCAACCGGTGGGTGTCACCCCCTCCCGCCTCCAATCCAACTTATGTCGGGGGGTATCGGGCCCCATCAAATTTGTCGGGTACACCCCCGAATCCAAATTGTGTTGGGTACACAACCAATACAAATTGTCGGGTACACCCCCAACCCAAATTGTGTCGGATACACCTCTAATTCAACTGATGTCGGGTACACCCCATAATCCGAATTGTCGGGTACACCCCCAGTCCAAATTGTGTCAGGTACATTCCGAAACCAATTTGTCGGGCACACCACCCAATCCAAATTATGTCGGGTACACCCCTCAATTCAAATTGCGTCGGAAAATTTTGATATCTGTTGAGAAATTTGGGGCGATCTTCCATACACAATACAAGGATAATTTCCTTGGCAAATAACTTTCAACACAAAACATTTTTGTGTAAATAAATTAGGTTGTGACACCAAGACAATAAAATATCATGAACTGATCAATTTGTCTGAAATATTACTAACACCTTATCCACAATCAATAGATCTATGCCGACACATGTAAAATTCATAATGCGTATGTCTTGCGCGACAGTGTCAAGCCCTTTAGTCATAATGTTTTGGACAATGTTTTGTATTAACTATAATTGTGGGATTTTTAATTGTCGTGTTTGCTGGATCAGCCTGGCGGCTCATAGATCTGCAAAACAAGAACATAAACCTAGCTGTCGTTACCTGCACAATTAAATCAGTTTTTTAGGACACTGCTCGTTTAATTGAGGAGATTACTGAGATTGCAGCTTTGGCAAGCTCAATTTTTTTTTATTGAGACCCACAAGTCATAATGAGAGCCAATCTCATAATGCATGTAATGCGCCAAGATATACAGGTGGAGGGGTATATTCTTTCCGACATGGGGATATGCTACTTAACACACAAAATTGTTCCTAACCGACAAATGAAAAACCATTCCCCGACGGGAAGTACAGGGGATCTTTAAAAAATAGCAGTGGCGCAGCTAGACTTTGTCCTACCCCCTCCCCACCTTTTTAAATTTGATTTTATTGAGAGCCACAAATATACCATAATGCATGCAATGCGCCAAGATATGCCGGTGGACTGGTGGAGGTGTATAGTCTTTCCGACATGGGGATACAATTAGAGATATATGCTACTTAACACATAAATTGTTCCTATCCGACAAATCTGACAAATCAAAAACAAGCCCCGACGGTAGGTAGAGGGGAGTTTGAGAAAATGGCAGTGGCGTGGCTACTTTTCTGTCCTACCGCCTCCCCCCCCCCTTCCCCCCACACACACACACATACACACACACTTACTGATTACTGATACCGAAACTTTGGGATATTTTGCGGACAAACTTTGAAAATTTTGAGTAAAAGTGAGATGTTTTGAGCAAATTAACACTTCAATCAGTTTTGAGGGAAAAGTCGGAAAGTTCATAACTCTAGACCTACTTCACAAATTCTCAAAGACCGACTGCTTTCATCAGGATTACCAAACATACTGTAGTTTCTATTTCGCAAAGTAGAATCCGCAAAATTCTTGACTTTTGCGAAATTTCAAGGCAAAAGAAAAATTGCCCGTCCCCACCTGTCACCCTTTAGCTAAGCCACTGGAAAATGGGGCATAGTGTTGATCAAATATAGCCTGATATGAAGATAATTTATACATCACATAAGTGTTGCACTTTAATTGTATGAAAGGTGGGCATAGCTCCTTTTAAAAAGAACAAACATTTTAAGCCAATTCTGGTCAAAATTTACCCCTCCAAATACCAAAACTTCCAGGGTTCCTCAGGCCCCACTCCATAAAGCTTTGTGTTACGCACTCACACTGACGCCAGCTCACATACATACAATTTGTCAGAAAGTACCTTAGCTACTGTACGCCCCTGGGTGGAAACAATCAGTGGTGTAGCTAGGAAGGCCCTGTCCCCCAAAAATATTATGCGAGGCCCACAAATTTATGCATGCTTTAAAAATAAGGTCCAAAATGAAACAATGATTAGATTGTATATGAAAATACAGACCGCAAATTTAGTACTGCAACATTCTCAGATAATTGCCAGAGAAATTTTCCAAAATGGAAGAAAATATATACAAAAAATGTCCAGTATTGAAGGAAATTTCCTTAAAATGATCCGACAATTTATGAAAATCTCACCAAATGACACTTGAACACTTAAAAATGCTATTAAAATAAATCATCCAATCTTAGAGCTTTGATATTTGAAATACTGTTACTCCACTATACCATAATTTTAGGATGTAAGTAATAATGGTATAACATATGGTTAATAAGTTATATTTTTATTTTAAAATGGAAAAAATCACAAAAAATGGCCAATAATTTGACAGTGAGATTAAAACACTCTAAAATATAAACACAACCACTGTCATGTATGGTCCATAGATGGATAAACTATTTCAGCCGTGTACATTTAATACTTTTGTGGCAAGGACTTTGGAAATGAAATATTTCAGAGACATTTTATAACATTATTTTTTTCTGAAAAATTCGGAATGAAGACTTGCCTTTGGAGCACTGAAATGCCATTTTTGGATTCCCCACCTTCAAAAACAGTCCAGTGCTAATTTTTTAGAACGTTGTGGGTAAACAAAAGCAATTTTGAGTAAAATGGTAATTTGTTTAGTCGGAACTTCAAAATGACCGCCAACGGAAAGAAATGAGTACAAAAGTGATCGAGAATTAGGCAATAGCATCCTCTCAACAATAACTTGAGCAATGAGGCTATTAAACATTTTTGGGGTGTTCTTATAATATATAATTCCTAACATATACCAAATTTCAAGCACATCTGAAATGGTGGGTTACATTTTCAAATTTTTTCTGCCAAATTGACATGGAATGACCCAAAATAGTTCTCAAAAGTATATTTTGTGAACAAAATGTAGAGTGCTTAGTAAAATGGACAGGGTGAAGGTAAAAGAGGGGCAGAGAGGAGCACCCCTCTGAAAAAGCAAAACTACTGTATAGGCCTGCTACTGTAGATGTGCCCACAGCTGTGATACCCAACAACGTTTCCAATGAAATTTGAAAGCACCTGAAAATGGTAGACTCTCCAGACACACGATGGAAACAACAATTATGAATGACATTCAAAAATTGAACTGTGAAAATAATGTGAATTTCAAGGCAAGTTCGGGTTGAAAATGAAGTACTTCATAGCAAAAGTTCACGTGGGCTGCCCACATTATATGCATTTCAATGTTTCCAGAAGTAAAACAGAACTGACAAATTAATCAAATAACAGCAGACATTGCTCTCACAAAATTGCATCAAAATTGCATCATTACCATTGTTGATGGTAATTTCGTTTACAATCATCGATTGTAAGTCCAGTTATAAACTCATTATCTCTGTCAGAAACCTAAAATAATTTTTGAAAGTCCCTAGAATATTGATGTGAAATCACGTCCACTTGTAAACCCCACAGTAAACACTAAACACATCAGAAAGAGGAAAATATGCCTCAGCACGTCTGATCCAATGTTTAGTAGAGCAAGATCTGAAGATGAGAATGACGAAGATTTAAACGAGAATCCATGTGAATTTCTGAAGTTGGAGGTTTTCAAGTCTGTGCTGTGCTATTAATAGCAATCCAAAATGAAAGGAGTCTTTATCTGGTGAGAGTAAATTTCTACTGCTTGGCAGGAAGTTTTCATCGATCTCCCTCTTCATGATTAGAAGACAACATTGCTGTAGGCAAGAATGTAAAATAAAAGGCATTTAGCACACTGGTAAATGTTAATGGTGACATATTAGACTACTGAAACTGATAGTCACTGACTTAAATAGTAAAATGTATGACAATGCTTGAGGACCACACAGATGGTACTCTATATGCTACATTATGCTTACTTTTCAAGAAAACTGATTCATGACACAAATTGTTAATAGCGTTGTGTGGGATCCCGGTAGTCACGTAAGTCCCGGTATTTCGATCCTGGTATTGCGCAATCCTGACCACGTAAGGATTCGTAACTACAATCAGGAATCCCAGGAGTGATAAAAACTTGAAAAAATGATCTTTCCCGGTTTAAAAAAAAAATATTAAGTAAATATATGTCAAAAACTCATGTATTGTGTCTTCTTTTGTCCTCTTTTTATGTACAAAATAACTTATTCTTACAAAATTCTAGTTAATTTAGACATTTGACAACGACCCAAGTCAGTTCTAATAAACTTTTATCTCCTGATGGTAAAAAAAGACCCAAGTTTCGCAAACTTTTTGGATACCAACTTACGAAATTCTCTTACATCTGAGCAAGTTGTCATGTACAGAAGGTTACACCACATATTCTTTTAAGTCATTCAACAATCAAAACCTCAAATAAAAGTGCAATTTCATATTGACTTTTTGATGCCACAAGCAAATTCTCATGTCAGCATCAACACACTCATAACACACTGGACCACTACAGTAACATAACACTAAGCCCAAGTTCAACAAATACAAATTCACATGATATGAAATCCTCTCAAAATGTTTCAAAAATACCTCAGGTCAATAAAAAATGGAAACAATGGACTTCCATCATTTTTTCACAAAAAAAAACATTTCCTTCAACAGGATAAAAAGTGTTGTCTGAAATCACAAATTCAACCATGAAAACTTACGCGATGAAAATAAAAATGGAGATTTCACACTAAAAAAAAGCCGACTAATAACTAAATTGGTGGCGACATTTCGAAATAATTACATAATACAGACGGGTAAGTGACAGTTTTTAAAAGTTTTTCATAGACATTTTAAAAAGTTTTCATGCTTTTTGTAAGTACTGTGTTATTCATTAGGGTGTTATCGAGGAATTTAAATACATATTTAGATGTGAATTTGGCCTTGTGTACTAACAAAAGGTAGTGACAATGCAGTAAGGAATATGCATTAGGGAATCCTGGTAGTAGCACCACTACCAGTAGTAAGTAATGGCCTTAACTTGACTTTTAAATTTAATACCGAAACATAACGAAGTCCAGCCTAGTTCCGATTTTACGTCATGAACATGTGCACACCAGCTAACATCATAATTATATCAAACATAAAACAAAACAGACATATGGTTGATAGAATATGAACATTTCAAGATTTTCACTTTAAGCCCCGCCTAATTAATATGCAAGACAGCATCATCAAAAATAATAGGAAACATTTACAGAACATGGGCTATGTGTGTACCAAATATGACATGAATACAGTTTACTGTTGAGATATCGTGTTTACATGCTCTTTTCAGCAAAATCATATTAAGCCCCGCCCACTACGCATATTTATGAAATTCAACATTTTTACACCATGAACATGTACATACCAGCTAACAACATAATTATACCACATATGAAACAAAACAGACATGCGCTTGTTAGAATATGAGCATTTCAATTTGTTTTACATTAAGCCCCGCCTATTCATTAATATGCATGACATCACCATCAAAAACAATAGGGCACATATATAGACCAGGGTTATATGTGTACCAAATATGACATGAATCCAGTTTACTTTTCTTGAGATATCACGTTTATGTGCTGGCCGTCACAAACATACATACTGTACATACATACACACACACACACCATCAGTCAAAGGTTGCTGATGCTATTGCATCAGAACTAAAAGGGGATTTCTTTTTGGAAAAATACCAAAAAGGCCAAAAAAAAAAAAAAAAAAAATGCCAAAAATGCCCAAGTTAGTCTGAGAAAACAACTACCTTATTCATTAATTTACAAAGCCAAATTCCTCAGGAAATGAACCCTTTTCCACAATTACTTTGCTATTTGGTTGTTCATAGCTTCAGAATTGGAACGGTAGTCAGGCATCACCGTGACTGCGTAATTTGAATACTCGAGCGAAATCCATATTCTCGGTCGCGTGAGCGTATGTGCTTAAATGCGCAAGCGTTCTCGAGTAAAGTCACGAAGAAATGCCCAAAGAAGGATGCAGGCCATCACGTTGTACGCTTGCATTTCGATGAGTTGTTAGGTTTATGATTTGTATTTATTTATGTGCATCATTTATGGCTCATTTTCTGTTTTTTATAGGGAAAATTTCATGATTATACGAAATTTGTTTGATATTCTATTCCTTGCGGAACACTAGTAGACAAGTTCGACTAGGTCTAATACTGTATTGATTTTTTAGATTAAATAAATAAAGTTTTTACATCGAACATAATTTTGCAACAACTTCTGGTTGAAAATTTTTGTGCGCACATAATGTAAGCCATTGACTTTTTCTATATTGTGTGGGATACGATTATCAATGCGCAAGCTTTCATGCCCTAATCCGGAGGATTAGGTGACTATGTGATTTGGGCATGAAGATTTGTGCTAGCCCTAACTTGGCTTTCAAATATTTTGGCGTGGAGCAAACAACATTTCCACTGCGGAATAGAACACATCACTTATTTCAGCAAATCAGAGCAATGGCTCGCTAATGATGTCATTGTCTCATTACAATGAAATCATTTAAAAGAAAAGAAAGTACAAAGTAGTAAGCTTAGGGTCTTTCAAAACTACTATTTTTTCAATCTTCTGAGAAAAAACAAAACAAATTTGCTCTTAGAATTACAGTATGTCGTTGAAATTCGCTTCACACCATGCTGTAGCAAAAGCCTAAATAGATATTAATAGTCAATAATATAGAGCCGTTCACTGACGTTTTGGGCATGTGTTTAATAAAGAAAACAGTGGAAACTTGTGTTTGTACAAGAGCCTTCGCTAGTGGCTTACTTTTCGAACAGCGTGTTGGTTGGATGTATCTAATTAGCTGAAAAGTTGTCAAACAATAGAGCGTCGGTAAAGTCAACGTGCTTATAGCATTATATCAAATACTGCGCGCGATTTACTGACAAACATTTTTAAAATAGCAGATGCCTGCGCACTAAGGTGATACGCACTCTAATTGTGTACGTGTTTCCAAAAGTGAGGTATTTGCGAAGTGATCGGAATGTCATTTCTTCCGTAAATCAGATGGGGTTTTTTTACGTACAAAATGCCATCATTTCATTTGTAACTTAGTTTGAAAGATACTTTTAAGTGTCAAGACGGTAATGAAATCAAATCATAGCTTGCAAGTAAGTACCTGTGTCAGTTTTGGGAAAGAATTTCATTTCATGATTATGGTATTTGTTGTTGTCTGAGTGGTTTTCAGCGTTGCAAGTGTATTGTGCATTGTCTTACTAAGTATGCAAGTATTGCCTTGCAAGTAATGCCTACTGTGTGAGGTTTTTATACCACTAACTAAGTTAGGGCTTAGGCTAACACGAATCTCCATGCCCAAATCACGTAGTGACCTAATCCTCTGGATTAGGGCATGAACGCACGTGTATTAAAAACAAATGGAACCACACACTGATGGGCTACAACACGCGTTTAAAAAAGTTGCAATAAAAAACTCAAATTGCGATATGAAAACATTCTTACTTTCGTCTACAAATTGAACCATATATACTTTGAATCCTTCTTAAGTAATCCACCGAAAAAAGTTATGATAGGCCATTCGACAAAGCTATCACTCTTTAAAAAATAAAAACCGTTTGCCAAAAAAACAAAAAAACAACAACAACAACATACGCACGCTTTCAACTATGATCGCGGGCACAAAACGAAATGCGAGAGCGTTCGCAAGTGATTGATATTTTTTTTGGACAACAGCCCAATTTTTCATAAAACGCGTTTGTTTTTGCGCATACGTATCTCTTACTAAGCGTTCTCAGCTCCAAGCGTGCCGTAGGCCTACGCGTACTGTAAACTTTAATGTAACTCCGACGCTAGCTGTAAGGTCATTTTGGGAAAGTGTATTTGGTCTTCTTAAGCTTAATCGTTAGTCAAGTGCAAACCAAGATGGAGAAAGGGAAGACACTTGGGAGTAATGCACTTGTCAATTGTGTGACTCTCCCCTAAACCCCCGGACAAGGTGAGTCATTGCACCAAAGTGGGTGGACAAAATATGTACATTGATACACCCCTCAGTCAATTAGGTGACTAACATTTTTTTGTAAAATGACTTTCCCCAAATTAATCACCTCTGTACAAAGTCAATAAGTCTGACAATTTGGTACAATGACACACATGTGAGTCACTATTTCATATGTCAATGACTCATCTTCTACTGACATCTCCGGGTAGTAGGGTGAGTCATACAACTGACAAGTGCATAACACACAAATTAATTGATAAGATATACATTTGTAAATCAATCGTACACGTAACCCAATTTATAAATACTTGCGCTCTTCGTGAATGGACCATCGCGTCAGCGAACCATGAAAAGTATTTGTACTCTCCTAATTGATTGTGTACACCCACGCAATACGAGTACAGGAACTTACACGAATACGCAGTTAGTCAATTGTACGCGGTGGACAAGCAGTACTGGGTGGACAGAGAAAACATTTCCACAACTTCTCAAATGCTATTTTGTTACGGTTTTACGACGTTTGTTCAATAACCTTAGTGGTGTAAGAAATTTCATTTTATGCGTACAGTGTCTATATTGTGTTCAGAGTTCAATGGGTCCTCAAGTTTCCGATAATCCCTCATTCTCCGTATGAACTTCTGACTATATCAAAATGGCTGCGCCCTCTATTTTTGTTTAGGTATGCATATTGTGTTAGTATTTGAT
Source organism: Chiridota heheva (assembly GCA_020152595.1). NCBI lineage: Eukaryota > Metazoa > Echinodermata > Holothuroidea > Apodida > Chiridotidae > Chiridota > Chiridota heheva. The sequence continues at coordinate 9,256 of JAIGNY010000062.1, read as the reverse complement.
GGTTATGTTGATGCTACATTAATTAAGTTCTTTGTTTGCCACATTATTTTGAAGTTCATTTGAGATATGATTCAACAGTAAGATTGCGTACACGTATGTTTGAGGTTTCTCATCTACGAATTTCCATGAATCAGTATTTAGCTATACAGTACCATCCATTGACCTGAGTTATTGGGATAGGCAACACCTATTCTTAGTTTATAATGACTATGGTTAACTATCATCATATTTATACCTTTGCCACTATGGTTCGGCTGGAACTTCAAAGGAACTTGTTGTTTCACGTCATTGATATTATTTTCCTAATTTGTTTTCAGTAATCTTGAATGTTTGCATTCTCGTTCATTTCCATAAAGAAACATGTTAGCTGGCTCCAAATTAGTGAAATAACATCTTCCTCTGCATGCCCTACATGCTACGCACTACATGCAATACAGTATTTGCAGTCATGTAATGGCTATAGCGTATACTACGGTCATATGTTTATCTGACTAGCTCCAAATTAAACTGCCACTAACTTATTTGTTGTGTTGCGATCATGCTTTGGTGGAATTTAAAGGTTTAATTATGGACATCATGTATTTTCGATGAAAGTACTTAAGGCATGCAAAATATGGTAAAGCGTTTATGTAGTGCAGGTGTTTAAACGTCTTAAATGAGTTTCAGCACCTACGTGTAACATATGCCTGGAATCAGTCTCGTTCATAACGATTACAGTAGATGGTTCTACATAGAAAGATTTTGGGTATGTTCAATTTTATAATCTGTAAAGACAGATCATATTTTGTTTCTTGTAGTTGGTTTTGATAAGGTTTTAAATAACAGAATGAGGATGTTTACATAATTTTGAGGATTTCACATTGGCATTTGCAGTAATCATTTCTCCTTTTGTTTCTGTATTGCAGCTATATTGGCTAAAGATTTGTAAAAATTGTTTCCTCCACAGCCCCATACTTTTAACTCGCATTTACTGGTCAAATTCTGAGATCTGTGATTATCTATTCATTTGTTGAATTGTATTTTGCTCTACATAGTGATTCTTGTTGGATTACACTGCCTAAATAAACCCAGTGTGCTGTGAAACTCACAAGCCATTGAATAAATGCAGAGAACAATGAACAGTTTCTGCTTTTGAATTATTTTTTTAAGCTGTCAATTCCACCACAATTATTTTGAGAAAATCCTCAGCATGCATTTGAGTATATGTTGTGATAAAGAAGGACCAACTTTAACAAAGTAACTATTAAAATCATTTGCAATTTTTGTTGGGTTTTAAATGTTATTGTAATTGTCTTTGAAGATGGAAATTGTTTTGTTTTTGTACTTCAGTTTCTATAATTTGAAATGATGTTAGTATTTGCAAGTTTATAAATTTTCCCTACATCAATGCTTTCCATATAGCTGAAAATTATGTTATTTACAAGCAATGCATGCGCAGAGGCATACGAATTACGTGAATAAAATATTTAAACTATTAATACTTTCTGCATGGGTTCAACTTCAGGATCCAATCCTTTCCTTAAATTATCTCAGTGTAGTGAATTTTGAGGCCTTAGCTGAGAACAAGATCTTTACAATTGCCACAATTGAACTTTATTTTTTTACTCTTGGTGAAAAAAAAAATCCTGTAAAATTGTGCATGTATTAAGAATGCTTTCATACAATTTATATTTGACTAAAATGAAGTGTTTGGCATTTTCTAATTATGAAGGCAGATGTTTTCCCGGACATACTAAAACGCCTACTGACCTACAGCAGACTTAAAACACCTACTGTAGAATTCAAATGCCTACTAATAAATATTCATAATATGACGCTTTTTGCGTCAATTATAGCACCTACTGAAATGAAAAACATGTATAAGTATTAATGTTGACCAAGATTTTATTAGCCAAGAACAACGGAAACCTTCAAACTGATAAATGTATGTGTTTTTAGTTGCTTATTCAGTATTGGGTCCAGGAGTTGCCATACTAGTAGCTGCTGATGTCTGTAATGCACTTGTCAATTGTGTGACTCACCCCTTCAACCCCGGTCAAGGTGAGTCATTGCACCAAAGTGGGTTGACAAAACGTGTACATTGATACACCCCTCAGTCACTTGACTGACATTTTTTGTGAAATGGCTTACCCCAAATCAATCACCATTGTACCAAAGTCAATGGGTCTAGAGGAAATTGATTCACCCCAGAGTCACTCTGGTGACTGACAATCTTGTACAATGACGCACATGTGAGTCACTATTTCATATGTCAATGACTCACCTTTGACTGACATTGCTGAGGTAGTAGGGGTGAGTCATACAAATGAGAAGTGCATAAGTCTAAGATTTTCAGAAATACACCAATTTTCCCTTTACAGTGTATTGCTATACTGAATAATTCTTGGGAAAGGATTGTAAAGAAATTTATTTTGCTATTTTGGACATAAATTTGCATGAATATTTAAGTGAGAATGGAACATTTTGAGATTTGAATGGTCAGCTAGTGGTTCTAAAACACAGCTCCCTGACCTTTAACAGTATAAGTTACCCAGTGGTTATAATTTTAAGTGTGGCATAGATACCACTTTAAATTATTACATTTTAAAAATGACAGCCTTCTAGTATTTTCAGATTTATATCATATAAATAGCGCCATGGGTTGTCAGCCCTGACAGGACAAAAAACAACCAGGGAGGCCGGGGGCCTCCCTTAGCTAGTACGTACCTGAAAAGAGGTATACATTCAAAAGAAAATATCGAGGGCGGAAAATCCTTAAATACTGGCCCAAGCTTGGCTGGGCAACCTCCCTCTTGGATTTTCCAGTTCCTGAAATCATGCAACCCCTCCCCCCACCTCACCCCCTTCCATCCTAGCTAAGTTAGCACATGTATTTAAAAAAGGTATAATTTCAAAGGAAAAAAAAAGAGAGCTGCAAATCCTGAAAGCCAGGCCCAAGGCTACAAATCACGGACCCCCGAATCCCAATCCCAGTTGACGGATCCCTCCCCCCGTCCCCTATACATATATTTTCTGGAACTGCCCAATTGGAGTCTTCCGTTGAACTACGTCATGCCTACCTACGTACAGTACACGTATGTTATCACTGGGACATTTGTTTTGTGTATAAAGGTTGTTAGAGATACCACATTTCCAATTATTTTCCAAAATGTGATAACTTCACTTCTTTTGCGCACAATCTGGTGAGATTTCAACATCTTTATTTGATTATTCGAAAAAAATGATCTGTCTTTTAACAGAAGAATTTTTAACAGTTAAATCCACCGATAGTTTGTTGGCCGCCATGTTTCAAAACTTTTCTCGAAGTGTCACGCCTGCGTATTTGTACTCAGGACTTCTGCATTGTACTAACGGGTGGAAAAAATATGTGTGCAGTATCTATGTGTCGTCTTTAAAGTCAGCAAACAATTATTCAACCTTTTTTTGTTTTAGACCTTTTTTATCGAAAGCAACCTCTAAGTAGTTGCATTTCTCTGCATAATTCAAATTACTCTTCTACTTGTATTTCCATGATGGGACCTCGCATAGAAATTGCAAACGCCATTGCAATTATTATCAGGTGGTAGTCACATGACTATCATTTTTGAACAAACTTAACGTTGTAGAGTGCAAAGAAGGGACAGAGAAATTGTGCCAAAATCATATGATTTTACCTAGACTGGATCATATTTTGTCCGACTTTTGTTCGCTGGAACGTAGAAAAGAAGTTGGAGAATTGTTTTTTAGTGTAAAGCTGGACAGGTAAATAACAGGTAATTTAAAGAGAGTTTCATCCCGGAAAACGTTGCGGAGCATCGTAACTCAAAATAAAATGTATAACGTCGCTGAATAAGACTTGTATAACTCCTTCGGGCCATAAATCAGAAACGACAGCAATCAATGAACGTCAGCCAACAAGGGAAAAACAGATCAGTGGGGAAGTAAAAGGCCTGGAATGGGGTATATGATGATTAACTATGCCAGTATAACGTCGCTGCATGGGACTTGAATAAGTCCGTCAGGCCATAAATCAGAAACAACAGCAATCAGTGAACGTCAGCCAACAAGGGAAAGACAGATCAGTGGGGACGTATATGATGATTTACTCTGCCTACCCTAACATTAGGCCAATCAAAATAATTTAGGGCAATTTGCCATTGGTTGCATGCCATAGGGTATGCTCCCTGGCTAACGTTAGGCCTAAGGCCCTAAGCTAAAATCCTGACAAAACAAATGAAATAAAATCACGAAATTGAAAGCACCCTTCTTCCCCTGTCCAATGTTGCACCTACATGTATACCATCGGAAAGGGGAAGGGGGGGATGGGGGGGAAGGGGGGTCATTTACTTTTGCCAGGGATTGTCTTAATACGTGTACAGACTTGGTCTTTTCAATGGAAAATATAATTGGCTGTAAGAAAGGATAATTTAAGTTTCATTTTAGGCAAAATGAAGATATTTGCTTCATGCAGCAGCGTCAAATTATTAAGTAAGAAAGAATAGCGTAAAAACAGAGGGAAAAGACTGGTAAACTGTTACGTTAGCTATAAGTTTACCATCATATAATTTTCATGGAACAAATTACAAGATATACTCATAAAATTAAGGATTAGTAATGCACCGCGATATATCCCCCAAAACTTGAACATTTCTGACAATCAATAAGGTGCACAAAATTGGGGAAAAGATGGTAAAGGTAAATCTAAAACTTGTAAAAGACTTGGAAGTCATTTGTTATTTTTCTTTTTATTTTGACGGTAAAGTAAAATCATTTAATGAAATCACGTGTAATAGACACGGTACACAAAAAGGTTGAGGTAAAGCAATAGATGTGTGGAATTCCTTAAGAATTGTTCAGAGGCTTCCATTATTCAGTTATTGGTTGTCACTTCAATCAAATTTTAGAACCTTTACACCCTAAGGAAAATCATTTTATAAATCGCATATGCGGATAAAATGTATAATATGGATAAATACAGAGGTCCGCCCCCACCTCACATAACAAAAATCTTAAGACAGAATACATGTAGTAACTTAAAGAAAATATCCCTCATACAGTAATTTTGCATGCATTTTTATCAGTATATTAAAAGTACCAAATTTGTAGTCGCTCAGACAAGCACCGACAAAACAAATGAAACAAAATTGGAGGCACCCCTCTCCCCCTTTCCACCGTACCATATACCGTCGTCTCTCATTTTGAGCTAACATTGAAAGGGGGAGCGCGGTTTGCTTCATTTACTTTTGTCGGGGATTGTGTAGGCCTACACAAGTACAGTATACTATGCCTTCATCAGCTTCACTCCACAAAGTTTGCTGATTTTATGTATAGGAATGCGCCCATTGAAAATGCATGTTGAAGCAAAAGTCAATAGGATTTAAAACGCGTTCAAAAAAAGTTGCCTTAAAAATTGAGGGCAAATGAAATTTCAATACCAACATACTGTACATGAAAATTTATACACCCAAAGTGGTTAACTTCAACATGTTTTATACAATCTCATCTGTAAAAATTAAGTAAGTTTGCTTGAGAATATGTCGAAAATTGGTGAAGAAAATAAAATTCCGACCATTTTGTTTCTGCGTACGTAAAAGAAACGATAACACACAGTGTCACGCACAGAAATGTATCTTTACAAACATGCACGATTGATCGCACCGGCGCATTTAATGTTTGGCAGAGTACAGTGAAAAGACTCTAAGATGAGCGTGGATTACGCTTGCGTGCTTTTTACTGGAACGCACGCTCGAAGAAAAGACAAAAAACTAAGGAAAGTTTTGCACAACACGTACAAAGTAGATTCTATAAAATAGCCGGCGGATCTGTCGATCTTCGATTACATGAGTACCCTCACGTCAATCGTACATTTGGTTAGTCTGATTACGCGATAGGCCTACTCATTTTGTTCAATATTTTCGAGTCAATTTTGTCAAAAAATTATCTGTTTTTGAACTTTCGAGGAACAATTTCGCTCAGATAACCAACCTACCAAGTTTTTGAACATCCTGGCTACAAAGTAACCTATTCTTTGTAACATTTTGAGGTTAGTTTATATAGGAAAACCAGAGTTACTATATAAAAAAAAACTATAAACAAAACTGAGATAAGCCTAATCGTTAACTTTACACAGAGAAGTCAACATAACTTTCCCCGTTAAAGCCTACATTACAGACTGACATACCCCTAACGAGTAACGTTAGCTAAGTATCACTGTCTGGAGGATTAGATCACTAACTTAGGGCCTGCATGATTTGGGCATGAATATTCATGCTAGTGTCAGAATAATACTACTTACTAAATGATACGTAGGCCTGCGATTAGCCAAATCCATCTTACTATTTATTAACACACTGTAATGAGTAACGTTCCATGTGCAACTTTCAAGTCAAATTATGATTCAATTTTAGGTCTAAACATTTTGAAAAAGCTTGCATAAAATACTTCACAGCAAAACGTAGACCCCCTCTGCCCTTAGTAGCACCGGTGAGGCGAGTTATTGTTGTTGGAATAAATTAACATTTGAATTCTTCGACTGGATCCAATTGTTTCCACGGATTCTGGGTGCAACAATTCACGTAGGCCCTACGTTTTACATTTTGCGCGACAGTACAAATCCACCAGGATTTCCTGAATTTCCCGTATTTACCCGAATCTCTCTGACTATTTCCCGATATTAAAAACAGCCCATTGTAAATGGCATTTACCAGTTTACGTGTACTTTAGAAATATTTTATTTTTACTTTTTATTTCCCGAAATAACCTCCGTTTGTATACACATACACACGCACTTACTGATTACTGATACACGAAACTTTGGGATATTTTGCGGACAAACTTTGAAAATTTTGAGTAAAAGTGAGATGTTTTGAGCAAATTAACACTTCAATCAGTTCTGAGGGAAAAGTCGGAAAGTTCATAACTCTAGACCTACTTCACAAATTCTCAAAGACCGACTGCTTTCATCAGGATTACCAAACATACTATAGTTTCTATTTCGCAAAGTAGAATCCGCAAAATTCGTGAGTTTTGCGAAATTTCAAGACAAAAGGGAAATTGCCCGTCCCCTCCTGTCACCCTTTAGCTAAGCCACTGGAAAATGGGGGCATAGTGTTGATCAAATATAGCCTGATATGAAGATAATTTATACATCACATAAGTGTTGCACTTTAATTGTATGAAAGATGGGTATAGCTCCTTCTAAAAAGAACAAACATTTTATGCCAATTCTGGTCAAAATTTACCCCACCAATTACCAAAACTTCCAGGGGTTCCTCAGGCCCCACTTCATTTAGCTTTGTGCTACGCACTCACACTGACGCCAGCTCACATACATACAATTTGTCAGGAAGTACCTTAGCTACTGTACGCCCCTGGGTGGAAACAATCAGTGGTGTAGCTAGGGAGGCCCTGTCCCCAAAAAATATTATGCGAGGCCCACAAATTTATGCATGCTTTAAAAATAAGGTCCAAAATGAAACAATGGTTAGATTGTATATGAAAATACAGACCGCAAATTTAGTACTGCGACATTCTCAGATAATTGCCAGAGAAATTTTCCAAAATGGAAGAAAATATATACAAAAAATGTCCAGTATTGAAGGAAATTTCTTTAAAATGTTCCGACAATTTATGAAAATCTCACAAAATGACACTTGAAAATGCTATTAAAATAAAACATCCAATCTTAGAGTTCTGATATTTGAAATACTGTTACTCCACTATTCCATAATTTTAGGATGTAAGTAATAATGTTATAACATAGGGGCCTATGGTTAATAAGTTATATTTTTATCTTAAAATTGAAAAAATCACAAAAAATGGCTAATAATTTGTTAATGAGATTAAAACACTCTAAAATATAAACAAAACCATTGTCATGTATGGTCCATAGATGGATAAACTATATCAGTCGTGTACATTTAATACTTTTGTGGCAAGGACTTTGGAAATAAAATATTTCAGAGACATTTTATAACATTATTTTTTTCTGAAAAATTCGGAATGAAGACTTGCCTTTGGAGCACTGAAATGCCATTTTTGGATTCCCCACCTTCAAAAACAGTCCAGTGCTAATTTTTAGAACGTTGTCTGGTTGTGGGGTAAACAAAAACAATTTTGAATAAAATGGGAATTTGTTTAATTGGAACTTCAAAATGACCGCCAACGGCAAGAAATTAGTGCAAAAGTGATCGAGAATTAGGCAATGGCATCCGTATCTCAAAAATAACTTGAGCAATGAGGCTATTAATTTTTTTGGGGGTGTTCTTATAATATATAATTCCTAACATATACCAAATTTCAAGCACATCTGAAATGGTGGTACATTTTCAAATATTTTCTGCCAAATTGACATGGAATGACTCAAAATACTTCTCAAAAGTATATTTTGTGAACAAAATGTAGAGTGCTTAGTAAAAATGGACAGGGTGAAGGTAACAGAGGGGCAGAGAGGAGCACCCCTCTGAAAAAGCAAAGCTACTGTCTGACTGTATAGGCCTGCTACTGTAGATAAGCCCACAGCTGTGATACCCAACAACGTTTCCAATGAAATGTGAAAGCACCTGAGGATGGCAGACTCTCTAGACACACGATGAAAACAACAATTATGAATGACATTCAAAAATTGAACTGTGAAAATAATGTGAATTTCAAGGCAAGTTCGGGTTGATAATGAAGTACTACATAGCAAAAGTTCATGTGGGCTGCCTACATTAAATGCATTTCAATGTTTCCCGAAGTAAAACAGAACTGACAAATTGATCAAATAACAGCAGACATTGCTCTCACAAAATTGCATCAAAATTGCATCATTACCATTGTTGATGGTAATTTCGTTTACAATCATCGATTGTAAGTCCAGTTATAAACTCATTATCTCTGTCAGAAACCTAAAATAATTTTTGAAAGTCCCTAGAATATTGATGTGAAATCACGTCCACTTGTAAACCCCACAGTAAACACTAAACACATCAGAAAGAGGAAAATATGCCTCAGCACGTCTGATCCAATTTTCAGTAGAGCAAGATGAGAATGACAAAGATTTATACGAGAATCCATGTGAATTTCTGAAGTTGGGAGGTTTTCAACTGTGCTGTGCTATTGATAGCAATCCAAAATGAAAGGAGTCACTATCTGGTGAGAGTAAATTTCTACTGCTTGGCAGGAAGTTTACATCGATCTCCCTCTTTATGATTAGAAGACAACATTGCTGTAGGCAAGAATGTAAAATAAAAGGCATTTAGCACACTGGTAAATGTTAATGGTGACATATTAGACT
>JAIGNY010000061.1:157500-165765 GCA_020152595.1 Chiridota heheva | reverse complement strand
GTTCACACGGTCGTGGAATTGCGTAGCTAATGGCTACGGGACCAAGTAGAAAATAGCTCTCGTGGTGCTCTACTTCTTGCGAAGATTGTCACTTGTCACCTGACCACGTAGCTTTGTAGCTAGTGGGTGTGTTTCCGGGTTAATCATACGGTGTACGTTATCCCGTTACAAAACTATGGAGCCGTACGGATCCGATCACCGGAGCCGTATGAAGCAGTGGGCCACGGAGCTGTATGGAGCCGTGGGACACGGAGCCGTATGGAGCCGTGGGCCACGGAGCCGTATGGAGCCGTGGGCCACGGAGCCGTATGGAGCTGTGGGCCACGGCGCCGTATGGAACCGTCCGGCTGTTCCCGTAAACACGGGCCGTGGAGCCGTCCAATGGACCCGTACGGACCCGTAAACACGTGCCGTGGAGCTGTATGGAGCCGTCCAATGAACCCGTATGGATCCGTAAACACGAGCCGTGGAGCCGTCTAATGGACCCATGCAGACCCGTAAACATGGGCCGTGGAGCCGTATGGAACCGTCCAATGGACCAACGGAGCCGTAAACACGGACCGTGGAGCCATATGGAACCGTCCAATATACCCGTACGGATCCGTCACGGACCCGTGAACACGGGCCGTGGAGTCATATGTATCCGATCACTGGAGCCGTAAGGACCAGAAAGGACCCGTGAAATCACTTGTGACTCACGTATAACCTGTTTGGGCGTCGCCTTTACATGGCCCTACTGGTCCCTAACGTGGAACCGAGGACCACAGCGGTATACAAAGGGTTTACCTCACTTAAAATAGGCGCCGCTCCCAACTAAGTAATCTTATGGAGAAGGGGGCCCTTCTTTAGAGTGGTTTATATTCTAATTGACGTCTTCTTTAGGACGCCACTTACCTTATCAATATATAGACTCAGGTAACTTACGTCTGATAGACCGCACCCGTGGCACTACTGACTCAGTAATCTATCGACTTAGAGGCCTCCAGGGGGTTAATCAGGAAAAAGTTAACACAGTAAACTACAAACACAGGCTTTCCGAATTTAGTAATTTTATCGAGAAGGTGGCCGTAGTGTAAGTAGAAACTCTCTGAGACTAATTGATTTGTATCGCCTCTTGGCGTTTTCCTTAAAAGTAAAAATATATATGAATGCATACATATACACTTACACCACGACGCCCCTACGGGAGATGTACCTATGACCCTTCTTTAAACATAGAGAGGGAAGCCATAGCAAAATAGTACATCCAAAAATGTATATCTAAAAATTTTAAGAAACCCGAGAAAATGCACCGAACGTAAAGTCTTTAATAGCGTAGGGGTAGCGTTGAAAACACGAACCACTGAGTAACTTGGCGTCTGTTGAGATAAAAAGAAAAGACTAGATCTCCTGTGAAGAGGACGTCAAAGACACTCCCTCAAGTCTCTCCAACGCCCTAAAATTCAAGCTTGAAAATTAAAAACTCTGTCTCAATTATATGCGAGAAATAGGATTACACGATATGTACTGGTAACGTTAAATAACATATAGGCTCTCTTGTAACAACTGTAGCTCCTTGGAGCTGTAAGAAGCCGACTCCTCGAACACCCTGTGGTGACTTCGACCCAATGCGCATGCGCCAAAATCGATTGAAGAAGTTGGCCGTATACGAGAACCTGTACTGAACATATCCTAACATCTTAATGCAATGCATAGTATAACGCTAGGTTCTCCTAGTGGAAGGGCGGGACCGAGCCCAGGGGCAAGAGGTCCACTAGACAGGCACACTTGGTGTTCTAGGGCCTAAAAACATCCGCCGCGAGAGTGAGTCTCTTTCGAATTAGCCTCTCGCTTTGTACGGGTGGAAACAAAAACACTCTATCCTAAGTGTAGGCTATACGGAAAAGTCCTGTAAGTCGGACCAAAGATATCCCGGACTACCTCGTCTTACCTCAGAGGACTTGAATAGGCGAACCGGATAAAATAGAGCAGCGTAAAAACCTACCTGGTAGAAGATGCAACGGAGAAAATTGTTAGAAAAAGGTTTAATTTATAAAAGAAAATTTAAGCAGTTAAAGCGATGTTGTGAAAACAACGCGCTGATAAAAAGCGTTAGTAGAGGTTATATGGAGGTCAGGGCTGGCTGCCAACTATGTTTTTAAGGTCAGTAAGAAGTGCATTAGAATCAGGTCATGTGACCAGATTGCATATTTATACCATGGAAGGTAAGGTATAACTGTAATTAAATTTATTTATTTTAATATATGTATATGTATATATATATATATATATATATATATATATATATATATTATATATATATATATATATATATATATAAATATATATATATACATCTATATATATATATATATATATATATATATATATATATATATATATATATATATATATATATATATATATACATGTGTATAAATATATATATATATATATATATAAATATATATATATATATATATATATATATATATATTTATATATATATATATATATATATATATATATATATATAAATATATATATATATATATATATATATATATATATATATAGATAGATAGATAGATAGATAGATAGATAGATAGATAGATAGATAGATAGATAGATAGATAGATAGATAGATAGATAGATAGATAGATAGATAGATAGATAGATAGATAGATAGATAGATAGATAGATAGATAGATAGATAGATAGATAGATAGATAGATATATATATATATATATATATATATATATATATATATATATATATATATATATATATATATATATATATATATATATATATATATATATATATATATATATATATATATATATATATATATATATATATATATATATATATATATATATATATATATATATATATATATATATATATATATATATATATATATATATATATATATATATATATATATATATATATATATATATATATATATATATATATATATATATATATATATATATATATATATATATATATATATATATATATATATATATATATATATATATATATATATATATATATATATATATATATATATATGGGGAAAGTAATTCTTCTCTTGCTGGACAGTCTGTTTCGCCCAAAGGCTACTAAAAGACTAACAGTGTAAAAACACCATGATGTATGTTTGAACAAAGTCTGTGGATAAATACATTGGAGTTCATAAGCAATGGATGAGCAGGATGGATAGAGTGTGCGTACGGTGAGTGCGCAAGTTGAATAGAGGCGAAGTTATCTGTATTCGGATCAGCAGAAACTTAGTGCTGTGTCTGCAATTGCAGACGAGTTCGAATCTTGAGTTTGATATGGTGCCTTTGTTTGCTGCTATAATGTAGTATTTTTCCCTATGATAGGGGTTGCATGCTGGGGGAATATGGTTAGGCATGCCTGATGATTCGCCAGTCATGCTTGAATCAATGCTGTCGTTCTTCAAAGCAGTCAAAGTCCAGATGTACAGTATTTGCTGAGTTCGGAGTGGTGCCTTTTTTTCGGTTTTTCAAGCTGGTTTTGGCAAACCGGGTTTTGAAAGAGGTGATTGTAAGGCCTATATAGGCTTTACCGTCTCTTGCCGCGGTTGCTTTGGCTTCGTATAGTACATGTTTTGTGGTACATTTAACTGGTAGGCTTTTTTCCTTCTGCAGTTGCAAATATCTGTAGATTGATTGGTTTCCAAGTTGATTAGCTTGTTGTTGTCTGCTTTGATCGCGGTTTTTGTTGAAAATGTTGTCTTCTTTTGTGAGTTCATGTCCTTTGGGGAAGTGGTGGTCTACAAACGTTTTTTCTTTCTTTTTTTTTCAAGCTTGATGTAGTTGTCTTTCTGCTTATAGGTTATGTTGACTGAGTGCCCGACTTCGTGCAGAGCCTTTTAGTACTCTGGTGTTGCAGTGTTGAACACTTCTTCATTGCTGGAGATATTGTATATAGTCGAGTTTCTATAGACTGGGGGATTCTCTTGGTGATGATGGATGGATGGTTGGATTCAACGTACGCGTACATGTGGGTATTCCCAGGTTTAGAGTATGGCCTGTATTCACTATTAAGAAGGTCAAAAGTGATGTCGAGGAAGTCGGTGACAGTTGAGTTGGCAGTGTGTGTAATCTGTATGCCAAACTGTTTGAATTTCGCGCACAACTTTTTCTTGCTGATACTAGCCAACCCATTGTTACGCTTGAATCCTATGTTTTTTGGGTATAAAGGTGCTGATTTCGCTAAAGATATATGTGCAAATCAGTTCGCATGTTTCAGCTCCATCATATCAGCCCATAGTAATGTCAAATAGGTCTTGTGAATTTGCTTTTTGCCAAGGTATGTTGTCGTGGAATAGTAAGGTGCTTTTTGCATGGAGGATGTCTTTCTCTGCTGGTGTTATATTAGTGAACCTACGGGCGGACTCCAGTGTTTTTTCATCAGTGTCCTGTTAATCGAAGGGTTGAAGTTTACAACGTCGAATGTTATGAACATAGAGTGGTCCCTGTGTTGTATGTTGTTGAACCATTTTATAACTGCTTCGGAAGTTTTCCATTGGATAACTTGGGTGGCTTTAAGTACTTCTGTATTTATCCTGTCCAGTATTTTTTTGGAAATAATGCCAATTTCACTTTTAGTGGAATTAATTCGCCTGCATATGTGGGGTGACTTCTGAAGTGTTGCTTGTGGTCTTTCAATGTTATATATGGGGGTTAGGCGGCAAGTACATCAATTCTATCTGATAATCCCAGGTAACTAGTAATCCTTTTCGCTTCTTAGTTCATGCGGTGTTCTTATATTGTTGCTCTGACATCTTGCATGTAGTTGTGACGTTGTCCTTAATCATTTTTTTTTTATATTGTTGCACAATGACGGATAATGATTATTTGATGTATCTGCTGGTACAAAGAAGTTTTTCTCGTTTCTGATCATGTTCAAGTTTTTTTTTAGCTTGATCAACAAGAGAAGAAGCACTTCAACCCATCTATTTTACCCGTATGTATAACTCCTCCAGTTGAACAGTTATATGATATATATATATATATATATATATATATATATATATATATATATATATATATATATATATATATATATATATATATATACATATATATAATATATATATATATATATATATATATATATATATATATATATATATATACATATATATAATATATATATATATATATATATTTACATACATATATATATATATATATATATATATATATATATATATATAAATATATATATAGAGAGAGATATATATAGATATAGAGATATATAAATATATATATAGATATATATATATATAGATATATAAATATACATACTATATCTATACATTATATATATATATACATATATAGATATATTATATGTACAATAAATTGTAATATGTAATATATATAATATATCTATATACATATTTATATATATTCATATATATCAATATATATACACATATATATATATATATGTATATGTAATATATACACATATATATATATATGTATATGTAATATATATATATATATATATATATATATATTTATATATATATATGTATATATTTTATATATATATATATATATATATATATATATATATATATAGAGATGGTGTGAAATGTGTGGAATGCAATTCTCCACTGGAATATTTGAATAATGAATGTAAGATGGTGAGAGAAAATCATATGCCCTCATCGGGATTCAACCCGAGACCCCCGACTACCGTTCAGGTTGCTCTACCACTGAGCTATAAGGCCAAGTGGTATTACCCCCTCGAATTTTCCCCTAAGGCATCAATTTCTCTCGATGCTGCTCGCAGCTCTAATTAGATAGAGATGGTGTGAAATGTGTGGAATGCAATTCACTGGAATATTTGAATAATGAATGTAAGATGGTGAGAGAAAAATC
The DNA here is from genome assembly GCA_020152595.1 of Chiridota heheva. Classification (NCBI taxonomy): domain Eukaryota; kingdom Metazoa; phylum Echinodermata; class Holothuroidea; order Apodida; family Chiridotidae; genus Chiridota; species Chiridota heheva. Next base: position 159,849 of record JAIGNY010000061.1, on the reverse strand, counting down.
ATATATCGGGATTCGAACCCGAGACCCCCGACTACCGTTCGGTTGCTCTACCACTGAGCTATAAGGCCAAGTGGTATTACCCCCTCGAATTTTCCCCTAAGGCATCAATTTCTCTCGATGCTGCTCGAGTGCAGCTACATAATTAGATAGAGATGGTGTGAAATGTGTGGAATGCAATTCTCCACTTGAATATTTGAATAATGAATGTAAGATGGTGAGAGAAAAATCATATGCCCTCATCGGGATTCTTACATTCATTATATATATTATATATATATATATATATATATATATATATATATATATATATATATATATATATATATATATATATATATATATATATATATATATATATGTATATTTATATATATATATCAAAAATAATCAGAACTTACCATTTGTTATGGTAGAAGACCCAATTTTCGTAATGTGAACAATATAGAATACAGAATGACACATAAATGAATTCAACTTTTTGATGTTATGTTATTGAGACTAATTTGTAGCCATATTATCCTTTCAAAACTTAAATGTTAAACTTCAATCAATTTTGATTGACAAAAATATGCAAAATTTTGTCAAAAATCTGAAAAAAAATCCTAATTGTCACCTGACGACACGAAGACCCACCAAAAGAGTTCAATTTTGTTTGAGATTTACCAAATTCAAAAGTATTAAGAATGGGCAATTGTCACGTGTCGGCAATACAAAGACCCGTCAAAACCAAGTTTCAATCTGAAATTAGACTGCTACACATAGTCTTACCACCACAAGTCATAATTATTTTCGTCAACCTGTTTATGTTTACCGACTACATTAGTACAGGATGTAAAAAATATAATTATCACAGAAGAGAAGAAAAATGACATGACTAATACATGAATATGTAGGATATGTTATTTATTGGTGTGCAATAACTTGTATATGACTCACTAAAAGGACCTTGAAGGGGTTCGGTTTCCTGACTTGGCCTGCTACATCCTTTCCTATTTTGAGCAAGTACGCGAAATTTGTACATCACACCCGGAGAAAGAGACTTGAAGCTATCATAATGTGACGTGGTGCTCTTATTAGCAACTGGCCCCCAACAACAAAAACTAGGGTGATAAACTTCAAGGTGATATGAAACTTCTAAACCACCATCGGTCTCTGGCTGTAACCACTTTATGATTATCTCATTCTGATCTGAACTCAGCTCCGACTTGACGTTCAATGGAGGCCACGGCGCATGTGTTTCTACAAAGAAATGTGAGTTTTGATTATGCGTAATGAATATACCTAACCTACTGAGCAGATATGATGACTGGATTTGAAAAATAGTGACAACATATTATAAAATTAACAAGTCATCACAAACGATACAACTCCTCTCGCCACGTTCCCGCCTGAGAGCTTTCATAAACAGAAAACACAACCCCTTAATTTACATATGATTTTACAGTATTTATGCTTTTTATAGAATCGCATACTTGATTTCAGAACTTACTACCATTAGATACAATGCAGCGTTTGAAAAGGTCAGAATTTATGGGAAGAGAAAATAAATGATGGGAGAACCTGGTGTTGTGGGAATGTAGATTATGAGTAAAAGAAAAGTAATCCTTGAAAATATCTGGTAATTGTTGGTTAACAAATTTAAAAATGAATACAGCGCATTGGTGTCTGTGGATATCAACAATATTAAGAAAACATAATCTGGTAAAAAGAGGAGAACAGTACAGTATATACATCGTACAGTATGCCCTGTACAATACTGTATGTGTACATTTACATGGAACGGGGATTGGACCCATTGCGTGTGGTGCATTAATACAGCAGAAAAGACTTTGGGAAGGAACAGTGACTGCATATAAATATGCGTGAGATATTTTACGCGAGATATGATTGGTTGCAAAGAGCAAGCCTCGCTAGTAAAACAGCATGCATTGCGCACATGTTCAACCAGCTTTGGTAGCCTGGATCATATATCTGTACTTTACATTATATGTTTTGCGTGTATATTTGCGATATATGTTTACGTACGTTTTATGTATGGGTGCTTGTATGATGTTGTTATGGCGAGGTTTAAGATCATTTCGTAACATAACAAAATATTTTGGCTTCCAAATAAATGGACTATAAGCCTGATTGAAATGATTTTCTGGGTATTTCCATCAGTTATATTGTAGTAAGTATAATCTGTGTTATGAATTAATTTTTTAAAGAGAAATTAACTGTATTAGTTTGGATCAATTTATGGTTGCGCGGCGAGCATATCAACTTGTAAAATAGTCAGAGAAGCATCTGACCGTAGTATACGCTATAGCCATTACATGACTGCGAATACTCGGTCAGACATCATCCTAG
>JAIGNY010000061.1:142500-152500 GCA_020152595.1 Chiridota heheva | reverse complement strand
AATTACACTATATTCTGTCATTTCATTTGGGGGCATCAGGGGGCAGGGCCTATGAAAGGGGGTTCATGCCCTTCTGCCCCCTCTGGCTACGCCCCTGAAAAGATTATACGGCATATTTAAGCACTTTACAGTGCATCCAATGTTGAGTAGCTAAAGAATGAAAACAATATAGATTAATGAAAAAGCTGAAATTATGAAGCTACGATTAATCTGATATAGTTTTACGTCAATAAAAATTCATGGAATGCATGGATCAAAAATTAAGATATTAATGAAAGTAACACATTAACGAATGATGAGGTTTCACGAAATTAGCTAAAGCTGTAAAGAGAAAATAATTAAAACATAAGAGTATTCAGGAAAAATAAATAATACATTAAAATCAATGTAAACTAATACTACGCCTGAAGGAGATTAAACAATATCACAAGATGGCAATCCCGGTATAATAAGAGAAATAATCTTTAAGTGACATGTCACATCTTTTGCGAAACACAACATTACACGATCTTTTAGAAACCCACAAAGTAAAAACCAGATTGCATGGATTTTCCCTGACACACAACTGACCAAAATTGATCCCTTTTAAATAAATTATTTGACCTCTAACTTTTGGTCTTTATGTGACATCTCCCATTCTGTGCGGAACACAACCCTACACCACCTTGTACCAATTAACCTTATATCACTTATGGTTTTCCCAGAAAGCGCAACACAGTATTAACTTTATTCAACTCATTTATTTGACCTCTGAACATAAACTTTTAGATGACATATCCCTGTTTGTGTGTGACGAAACCTTGCATTCCCCTCCGCCAACCCACCAATTAAAAAAATCTACACACAATCCATCAAGGATAAATAAGATAGCAATCTAAATTTACCATTTATTATTTGACCTTTGACGTTTGACCTTCATTAAGTCTAAACCTCGCAATATATTTTGTGTTTTAAGCCTCAACAAAATCTAAAATCTGTTTGGTAGGGGAGGGGGAGGGGGAGGGGGTCTATGCTGCTCACAATAGAAACGTACCACAATCCAGCACAAGCAATTAGCAATTACACCAGAAATTTGTACACACTTTACCTCACTTTCCATGGTCATAACCTGACAATGATAATAAACAGGTTTCACTGCAGCTGCACTGACTTTCACACTCAACACAAGGATAAAAGACCCGGTGGTCAATGTGTCTGGCTTGAAGAAATAATTTACAAATAGGATGGTTTAAACGACAAATCACAACACATCTTTACATCATCCTTCATCCACCCACTAAGTAACGACCCACTTGCACTAATCGTTTTTCCATAACACGAAATTACACAAAATTTACCAATCTAAATATCAACTATTTGACCTCTGACCTTTAAGTAACATGTTCCATTTTGTTCGGGACACAATCTTATATCATCTTCAACAATCTCACCAAGTACCAACATAATATCACTTTTTTCCTTCTTTTTTCAGGAAGCACGACACAAAAAAATACTAATCAATTATTTAACCTCTGACCCTTGATCTTTAAGGTACATGACCCAACTTGTGCGGCACATAAGTAAACACCACCCCACACCACCTCACCGAAGTTCAATTTGATAGCTTGTACGGTTTTTGCAGGAAATGCAGCCTAATATATTGTACAGTCATCCATCCAATACACACAAAAGTGAGCACAATACACTTTATGAAATTATATAGGCCTATTATATGTTGCGGTCAGGTAATAACCTGATGTACAGTAGTATTAATATTTGTCAAAAGTTCTTTGTTTAATTGGATGCCAATAGATGCAGATTGGCAACATGCAAAATGATGCGCAAATATATGACAATACATGCTCCTGTACATGAAAAATATACTATAAACTGACAGACCATACAATTAAAAAAAAGTACAATTACAGCATATATCAAATTCTAAGGCCTTTTTATCATAAAATGTTTTCTGATTTATTTATAGGATTCTTTCTCAGCCATTTTTCTGACATTATTGCATGCTTCTTGTTAATCATGCTGCAAGCATAGGCATACTCCCTCTCCTTCCTCCCCTCCCCCTCCTCCTAATTTGGGCATCATAAACGCAATTTTTGGTCAGATTTTTGGACATTTTTTTGATACATATATGATAAACATATAAAAGAAGTGAAATTGATTAGATTAATTAATCATAAACGAGAGAAATTAAAATTCAGATTTTAACTTTGAGCTTTTGATTCACTTAATGTGTCCGTGTTTATTATTTTGACTAGTTGAAGTTCATGATAAAGCGTATGCATCTGGCGAAAATACCAAATTATTTCAAAAATTTGTTGCTGACACCATGCATTGACCATTTCAATAATACGTGCAAATTATCTGATAAGGAAGTAACGCACCGGAACCACGAAACTTAGCATGTGCAAGCACGGCAAGCTGGCAGGCAGTATACATACCATCGAATTTCAGAAAGCATCAATCAGTCAATCAGTGGCGTAGCTAAAGGGGGGCAGAGGGGGAAATTGCACCCCTGCCCCACCATCCAGCTGTAAACTTCCAAAAAGTAGGAAAATTTGCACTACACTAACATTTTGAATGTTGAATAGTTTTGGTAATCATGATGAAAGCGATCGGTCTTTTAGACTGTAGTTGCATACCATTGCATAGCAATCTTGGAAAAAAGGATCACAAAATTTGCGAAAACTAAATTCTTAACTTAGGCATATTTAGCACTTTGGAGCTAGCAACTTTCCGACTTAATTCTCAAAACATCCAAATGCTTCCTCAAACTCTCTAAAAATCTGAATGTTTCCTTAAAATATCTTATTTTTCCTCAAAATATTTGTTTCTCGAAAACAATCTGCTGCCATAAAAGATAGGTACACCACTGCAACCATTTGAGAGAATTTTTGAGCAAAAGTGCTCCCTCCCCCTCCCCCTTCCCTCCGCTAATGAAAATAGTCCAGTATGCCTATGGCTGCAGGTAAACAATTGTGGTAAATGAAGTTATGTGCCAGAAAAGGGAATTTAATTTTCGAAAATTGATCCTTACCATCTTCAGTTCTTTTAAATTCTGACGGTTCAGTTGGTTTTCCAGGGCCTTTGCTGTTTTTTGCTCGTATTCTAATTTGATATTCTCTTCCAGATTTCAAGTTACTAAGGATAGCGTAGGTAGTTCTGCTTTCCGTGCTATCTTTTATCCACTCGCAGTTTTCTTCTTTGCATCGAAATTCAATGATATATCCTTCAATAGCTTCACCACCTGTATTTTCTGGAGGATCCCATTTTAGTATAAATTCCTTTTTTTCAACTTTAATTATTGAAAGATCCCTTGGAGCGGAGGGAGGAACTGCGAATAAGAGAATGAACATTAGTGAAAACTATGTTACATAAATTATTGTCAGGTTGCGTACACTCTACTCTAATCCGATATTGTTGAAACTAAGCTACGAAATCGTATCATCTTGATACGCATATTAGTTTTCCAAATATTCACCGAGAAGTGAGGTCACCTAAACGGCGTACATTTTATTTCAATTTGGATATTGTTTGGCTTGTCAGCATTTTGTAGATAATTCAACAAATCCGAAACTTTGAATTATATTGTATCTTCATGCAGGCCTCTCCTCTTTAACTTCACATTGTTAGGATGGAGGCTCAGGGTGGGGAGCTACATGGAATGGTGCATTTAATAATAAAAACAACAAACTCAAATTAAACGTAAACCATGTTAACTCAAATTTGCAAACAGATACAACCAACCTTAACAGGTTAAAGAAACACAAAAACAAAACAAAAAAAACAAAACAAGTGACAACATTAACAAAGGAAGAAAGTGAAGATGGGCTGGGCAGTGAACTTCAACCACAAGTACTGTACATGCATGTTTCTTTGAATAGTGACATTGTATGAGGTATTATTGTAATCCAAATAAGGTATAAAAGAGGGAAAGGAGGAGATAATTTGCACAAGGATATATAATCAATGAGTAATAAATACTGTTAAGATATAAACGGGTAAACAAGTATTGTATAATGGTTAAAAGGACATAAAGAGAAAAAGATAGAGATCGGTTGTGAAGGGGAAAATATCTCTTACAACTCTCCTCGCCGAATATTGTCACATCCTCGGGACAATGGTGAATATAGATATAAAAACAAATCTTATAATACAAATAAATACATGAGATACAAATCGCAAAAGCGCTATACTACTAACTAAATAAAGTATAGAATATAATCATCATGGACATATGTCACATAAGCAAGATTAATATACTCAGTATAGAATCATGAAACAAACCAAGGTTTGTAGCAGCAAATAACAAAGTAGATAAACGCATCAAATCAAGAAAACCACTGCTCCTCAATGCAGCTATCAAAAATGATAAAATGATGATTAAAAGAATAATAACGACAATTCAACAAATCATAATCAATTCAATTTTTCCAAGGCTAACCACCAAGCAAACCCTAAAAAGGTTAAACAAGGAATACATTATTGTAGCATGAAAATGCAGCGCTTAGGGAAAAGTAATGCACCTGCTATCAGGATAAGAAAATACGAAAAAATTCAAGCTTATACCAAGTAAGTGATTGTTGCAAACGGCATACTATTTTTAACCACAAAATGAATATTTTTCACTCACATAAGTACAATTTCACATCATATTCAAAACACTTAAATTTGAACTGAAAATCACCTCTGACTATATATAATATAGCTATGACTAAAAGTAGACTAATGAAGTTCAACTTGAATTACTCAAACAAATGTGCTTATCAAGTTAAAAATTAGTTTAATAGCATACAGTACACAATAAAAATAAGAAGAAAAAAACCCAATAATTTCATCACTGAATAAATGATCTGAACCAATCACTCCAAATATTTTTGGTCTGAACTACAGCATTAATATGATTAACCTGACTTTTTGCTGCGTAATAATGAAACTATCATTACTTGCCAAATGCCTACCTAGTGCACCTTTATCTAAGAAGAAGGTCAAGCTTGTTAAAGCATGCAACAACTACTGTAAGTATAAGCATTAAAGTAGAATACTTTTGCTAAATAACAATAGTCCACATAATGAAGCCATTTTTGACCTCTATTCTTATAGCAGTGAATCATCAGTCATCACCCATTCCAAAATGCAATAAACTCCATGAAAAAACCCCAAACAATCCACATAATCCAAAAGCTACATCAAACTACCTCGCATGTTTGGTCTAAGAATGCTACTGTTAATTCCATCATACTTTGCAAAAATGATAATGCATGCACTGGATTTACTCACAAGAAAATTGTTGACGACTATGCCGAACCTGGTTGTCCCTGGAACCTTGTTCCCCATTCGGACCCTAATCGTGAGGAGACTCATACGAGCATCACAATCAATTTTAATCAAAGAAATTAAGAACACAACATAGCAATCATACCACCTCACATCACCATTAACTAATCTGCCAATAGCACAAACAGTGTGAAATCAATTCAGTCTGCTCATCTACAGTAATCAAATTCAACTAAGGCGAACAGAGGAGAACACAAACATCAGAACATTAGATTCTGCTATATCTTTTAAAAACTTACTATAAATAATATAGAACATTTTAAGAGATATAACCCCTGGATTTTCAGTCTACTTAATCAATAACAACAAAAATCTACATTTTGCAAATGACATGACAGCATTTTTTCGTGATTTTCATCAATAATAGCTTGCCATAGTGTTGTGAATCGCACCAAACCTTTTCCAAAGATGTATCGCTGAATATTTATGAATATTGGGGATCACGTTTTTTTTCGCCACATGTCACTCATAGACTTTTGATTCAAGTGGAGTGCGTGGCTTCATTCCACGCGTGGCTTCATTCCACGCGTGGCTACATTCACGGTGTCTCTCATGCGCAAAGCCCATGCAACTTATTTCGACAGAAATTTCAACTAACAATTTCTGCATCCTACGTTTCCTGGATATGGCGCGATCTCTACAGTTTTCAAACCTCTTTCTGGCCATACTTGACACCCCTCCCCACTCTCTAGTATTAGAAAAAAGTCACAACCCCCTTACCCCCCTAATTTCCTCTCCTATAACTCTCCCCAACACCATTCACCTAAAATCAAGCTACACACAGCCAGGCTAATGTTTCTAATCTCATTACTTCACCCCACCCATCCAACAGACGAGTTATAGCTGGTTCTGTCGCATAACCCCTATCTCTAGCGAAAGGTAATTAACTGGCCTGTCATAAACAAACCATTATTTCTGACTCTTCATAATGTGCATTGATATTTACGCAATCAAATCTGCGTACAGAGATCAGAACTATCTAATCGGAGGTATGTAATCTTTATCAAACTGTTCTTCATCTTAACATCTCTCTGATTAGCCCTCTTACCTCTTGTTATCCCGTAACTGTATCACAATCTATGGCTTCATTTTCTGTTTTTACTTTAAAAGCCTGAACAAGGCAATCAAGGTAGCTAATCATTTGCCCTATTGAAACTTATGGTATAAGCAACCAGTTTGGAATACTTTTACTACCAGGACACGAAGGATTGGAGTATTTTGTGATATACGGTGTATTGTGTGACACACACTTTCCAACCCATACATACGCATTTAGACTCTACAACTGCTGACGTATCCATAGTCCTATATAACTGGTTACCAATCACCCATACATGTGTAGACCCTACAACTGATGACGTGGGCATAATCCTTTATAACCGGTGACCAATTAATGTACAACACACACATGGGATAGCAGTATTAGGAAATTAGGTAACACATGTATTTTTAACTTATCCAAAGTAACAGGTAACATGTACCGAAATGCAAAAATACTAAACTAGAGTACTATTTCAGTCATAAAAGTTTTGAAAACAGCCATTTTTTTGAGGACGTCATCGCTTGTGTGTCATCGCTTTAAAGGTAAACATAAGAATGTCATTGGTCGGTGGGTCTAAACAGGTTCACACATACATACATATATACATACATACATGCATGCATTAATGCATGCACACATACATACATACACATACATACACACATACATACATGCATACATACATGCATGCATGCATGCATACATACATACATACATACATACATACATACATACATACATACATACATACATACATACATTCATACATACATACACACATACATACATACATACATACATACATACATACATACATACATACATACATACTGTTACGATGAGATCACAGCATCATTTCTCATGAATTTTCTTTATCATTATTTACGTATAAGTCTTCATGGAATTTCTGATTATATAACTTTCATGGAATATCTGAATCACTTTCAATTTGCTACGGTTTGCACATTTATAAGAGGCTAGACCTTTTGCTCTATTGTCATTAATTCTGTGGACCTTGGATAACGTCATCGCCTTTCCCGGTATTGTTATTCAAAGGGCGTTTAGTCATTTTCTTGGTTGGAGATTTTTCTAGATGTAGAATTTGCAAATCATTAGTGAGACGATTTTCCATGAAGTCTTATGACGTGCTTCTTTTTGTATTTAAACTAAAAGGTTCCTTTATACTTGAATTACATAAATAAAGTAGAAAATTGTTAATGATAAGAATTCAGATAGAGGTTAGAAACAGTTGCAAACGGTTAGGTGGAGTCTGTCAGTTAGAGATAGCAAGAGAAAGTCATAGTCGTAGTTGGTGTATAAACGAGTTTACAATATATTTCAGAAGCTTTATTAATACTGAGCGTTCCGTCTCTCCTTTTTGTGCCTTGCGCTACATTCTTTATGTTCTTTCGCCGATAATAACACTGGACGGAACACTTGGTGGAGGTGCTAAAGTTACTTCCGAATCGTTACATAATTCCCTTGGATTTGAAAATTATCTTCGTTGAAGTTTTATAGGATCTACTACATGACGTTTTACAATTTAGGTACATTCCCTCATCGCATTTCATCAACTACCACAATGGCTGCTACTGGGTTTCGCTTAGTGCCATTTTTCGGGCTCCCGACGGAGAACGGCCGTCGATGGTTCGACCAATTTAAAGCATGGACGACGCTACAGAAACTCTCAGACGTTGCCGACATCGTAGCTGCCTTAAAACTAATACTAACGAATTTCGCCCTTGTTTGGTTACAGGCCCTTCCCGAAAGCGACGCAAAATCTCTCGCAACAATTGAAAAGGCGTTCATCACAGCCTTTGTAGAAAGTCGAAGTACATGGGCATTAGAAAATCGTTTATGGGACAATAAGCAGACGGATCCCACCAACATCGAAACATACATTCGGGAAACGGAGGAACTTTGCTCAGCCTACTACAAAAAAGCGACAAAGAAACATTGACAGCTTTCGTCAGGGGACTTCACCCACGACTTCGAGGACAAGTTATACAGCACTGCCCAACGTCATTTTCTTCGGCGATGCAGGCAGCGAGGCTGGCAACCGAGGCGAAACACATGAATACCTCACCTGCGCTAGAGGCGGTCATGGCAGAGCTGCGAGACCCTAAGCTGCAAGTGACGACGACGGCGCCAACAGTCAACACCTTGCATGACACTGGTAAGTCCATTTCGTGTCAGATTTGTGGGAAGGAAGGGCATATTGCCCCCTCTTGTTTTCTGTTCAGAGGTAAATCACCACGAGAAAAGTTTAAAGGAACGTGCTATAATTGCAATCGCAAGGGGCACATGGCTCGTGACTGTCGGGGCAAGAATGACCGTTACCAAAATCACACTATTAAGTGGTCGGGAAACTCCTTTAACCCGACAAATTAGGGGAGTTTGCCGGGTGTGTTCGTAACTTGAATATCCCTGAACAGGAACAGTTTGCACATGCGACTGCATCCCTCCCGACTTCATTGTCACACAACACTAATAGTAAACTTCATGCGCAATCTCAGGGCATACATATTAATGCTACGGCCACAAGTGATTTATACTCGTCTTGTCGTGACAATGACGTCAATAGGGGGAAGATAATGGAAAACGATTCGTCACAGATATCATGTGAAGCTCCACTTCTTAAAAATGTTCTACCCTTTAGGTTAGTGAATGGCAAATTAGTGTATTGCATGGTAGATACGGGGGCCGATATCTCGGTTGCGATATCTGATGTTATTGCTAAATATGGACTAGGTCGCATGTGCAAAATTAGTCAATCTGACAGGAAATGTGTCTTTACCGCAAACAATGTATGTTTACCAATTACTGCATTCATCAGCACCCCAGTAACATTTAATGGCAAATCTATTACCTTACTATTCCATCTTGTACCAAATCTTAAAACCGACTTTATCATTGGTCTTGATCTTCTCCACAATTATGCAGCATCAATCGATTTTAATATTAACAAAATCTCTATTGACCCTCGCCGTACCCTTCAGGCACGAGAATCTACTCACGTTGCTCCACAGAGTGAACAAATCATCCAAGCACACATAAAGGGAAAATCCCTCCCAAATAGTGTCGTTGGCATGGTTACCGGAAATGCACTAAAGCACGAATTACTGATAGCTGCAAATTGTTTATCAACAGTACAAGATGGGGTGGTGGTGTATAGGATTATGAATGTATTAGATGTACCTATTGGGATCCCTAAGAGATGTAATTTAGGAAGATTTGTTTGTCTTTCTGAACATGATAAGCTATTTTCTTTGGACAATGAGGAGGTTGAGCAATCCATGGGCTGCGCCCCGACGCCCTCACACATGGGTGAACAAAATAGTATTCCAAATAGTTCTCATATTGATCTCTTAAATTCAGACATAAATGTTGAAAAGACGCAGGAGTTGCATCAACTCTTACATGAATTTGAAGATGTGTTTGTAGGTCAAGATAAGCGTGTTGGCAAATGTGATATCATCAAACATCGCATTGAGGTAGATGGCAATCAGCCCCCAATTCGTCAAAGGGCATACCGAATGACGCCCTCAAAACAAGAAGCTTTCGAAGAAATCATCCAAGAGATGGAGAAACAAGGTATTGTAGAGGAAACTATTAGTCCGTGGGGTG